>SJYX01002069.1:37463-99472 GCA_006410675.1 Oreotragus oreotragus
TGATATTTCTCCCGGCAATCTTGATTCCAGCTTGTGTTTCTTCCAGTCCAGCATTTCTCATGATGTACTCTGCATATAAGTTAAATAAGCAGAGTGACAATATACAGCCTTGATGTACTCCTTTTCCTATTTGGAACCAGTCTGTTGTTCCATGTCCAGTTCTAACTGTTACTTCCTGACCTGCGTACAGATTTCTCAAGAGGCAGGTCAGGTGGTCTGGTATTCCCATCTCTCAGAATTTTCCACAGTTTATTGACTCAGTATTCACTAATTTAGTGTTCATGGTGACTTCATAGAATATAATTTCTTCAAATAACAAGAATCCATTCTATCTTGTTTTATGTTCACTGTTGTTAAGTGGGATCCAGTCTCTTGGTTAAGTTTTTGTCTCTCTCATTCATGTAAAAAGCAATTTGCTTGGATATGAAAATTAACTGCTACCAGTGTATGAGTCAGCTGTCTTTATTTGAAGAGTTGTGTTATAGTCAATCATCAGTTTCTATGGATTTAAAGACATTCATTCTTACTCTATTCAACAAATATGTATAAAACTTTCTAAGGAATTTGGGGAAAGTTCTGATCCTATGTTCATTAGTTTATTGAGTCTATGAGTGACTAGTAGACTTGGAATTATTTCATAAAGATCCTTAAACATTTGACCCAGTGTAGAGATTCACATTTTTGCTATCTTCCCTAGCAAGAAAAATCTGATACATTGAATTATTTCTACTATCATTTGTATCATTATTATCTACTCACCTGTTTGCATATGATAAGAAGGGTGTGTTGTTCTATAGGAACCAAATCCAGTCACATTCATATGGCCAATGTTGATGCTGAAGGGCACGTAGATGTCTGTGGCAGTAACAGCAAGTATGCTCCATAAAATCTGGAGAAAAGAGGCAATCCTGCTAGCCACCATTCATAGGGAGCCCTCACAACAGAACATTTTGTTGAGTTTCTTGAAAGCATTTGGTTGTCACTAGGTATCACTAATGTTACTGTAAAGCACATGCCTGGAGACACTCCTAGCAGTGAGGAAGACAAGGCAGAACTCACGTACGTGGACCCCGGGCCTTAGTTGGATCTTTTATGACCAGTGCATCCTGCTTAGAAACTATTTGATCAATCACCAGTCCTTCATATTAACTCACTATTGATCAGAGACGTATTAATACATCTTTTGTTACCTGAATGTTATTGGGCAGATATGTTTCAGTACTTGCTTACATAACATCATTGGCCACAGGTGTTACTTTCTTTAAAAATTCCCTGGTCAATGATGTGTTAACTATAAGAAGAACCAGACAGCAGGCCCAGGATTTCCCCATTTCTGTTAGCTTTCAAGCCATATTGACTGCAATTTTATTTCGCAATACTGATCATCAGAAAATGTGTTTCAGAGATATTGAATTAAAGTCCTGCCCTGTTGAGCTATTAGAAGTAATACGCTGAAGAGAAACTGAAGTACAGTTAGCTATGAAATAGTATATCTAAAGAATTATTTGAAAAACTTAGTAATAATTGCATGTAAAATTCAGGTTATATTCAGCTGTATTCTATGAAAGTAGAAACATCAGCTATATAATTCACTATTGTTTCCGTTGGCTATATCACAGTACATGACAGTTACTTGTCCAATTCTTTTCTTTAATGAGACCTTGGGGGAATAGTTAAGATGTATCTGTCAACATACCTAGGTTCTGGGAAGAGTCCTTTTAACTTTGAAGTAAAGAAAAGTCTTACATATATGATCTTGAAAAGAGAAATTGTCTGTTAGGTGACATGACAGCACTTAGAGTTAAGTGTGATAACCAGCCCACCAGATGTAGATTTTTTTGCGTTTCATGTGTTTTGCCTACAATTTGGAGAGCATACTCAAGGTGAACGGCCCTTCTAACCTCAAAAGAATTCTTCCCATTGGCACACAAACTTGAATTCTCACTCAGCATGAAAGCTTTCTTAGTTTAGTGTCGTTATTTTAAAGCTGCCAGGTCTGATATGTACTAACCTATGATCACTAAAGGTAAAAGGCAAGTCTTGTAAATTCCTGCGATAGTGTAAGTTTGAATGAAATATGATTGATGACGAGCTCTAGGCCTCTGCCTTCTCTCTACTCCCAAGCAAGAGGCTAGAAAAACTCACTTGTATTCTTGGGGAGGAGGAGTGGGGGAATTAGGAGGGGCTCAAGGCTGAGAAGATTACGTCAAGCATTTACACGGAGGAAGGTGGATGGTTGATGACCATGCCTCCTGTGGACCCTTGATGCAGTCCCCATGGATAAGGGCAGCTATGTGGGGCACCAGTCAACTGGGGGACTTCTTGAAAGGTTGGCACTGTTTTGGCAGCTCACGGGTCACAAGATGCAGAGTGGTTCCCATCAGTATATTTCTTTTAAATTTATTTTACTTTTGGCTGTGCCGGGCCTTCATTGCTGTGCAGGCTTGTCTAGTGTGGAGAGCAGGACCTACTCTAATTGCAGTTCATGGGCTTCTAACTGCTGCGGCTTCTCTTGTTGCCGATGTGGGTTTTAGGGCTGGTGGACTCAGCAGTTGTGAAGCGTGGGCCTAGTTGCCCTGCAGCTTGTGGAATCTTCCCAGACCAGGGATCGAACTCATGCCCGATGCTTTGGCAGGCAGATTCTTAACCGCTGGACCACCAGGGAAGTCCCCTATCAATATGTAAGCTGAAGCTTACACCTTCCATGTGACATCAACCCATATCGGGGATCTGGAAGGATACAGATCATCTAGCTAGACACCTGAGGCTTCCACCTGTTTGGCTGCACAGGTTCGCCCTGGAAGCAACCTCAACATCTTATACTTTTTACCTGATTAGCCTGTGTGGGGTTTAATAGTACGTACGCTGCAACACTGACTCTAAAACAACAATCAATTAAAGACAAAAGACTATTTTAAATACCACTAAAAAAAGAGGAGAAACTTGCCAAACTCTCGAATGCCATCAAGTATCCTGTTAGCCTCGATTTCACAGATGTTAAAAAGTAAAGCAAAACTGTGTCTTGAAATCTATGAAGATCAGTCATTTAGACTGAGATGAAAACAGAAGCACTTACATAAAATATGGCAGTGTTCTCTTGTCTCTTTTATAATTATCAATCAAGGCTTCATTTAGAGTTGTTTTTAATGACAGATTCAGACTAGATTTCCCCCGACTTTGAGACCTTTAGCTACATGATGCTGTGCAGGTGGCGCTGGTGGTTAAGAATCTGCCTGCCAGTGCAGGAGACAGTAGAGACACAGATTCAATCCCTGGGTCAGGAAGATCCCCTGGAGGAGGACAGGGCCACCCGCTCCAGTATTCTTGCCTGGAGAACCCCATGGACAGGGGAGTCTGGCAGGACATAGTCCATGGGGTCGCAAAGAGTCAGGAATGACAGAAGTGACTTAGGGTGCACCCACGCACATAATGCTGATACCTTTTATCCTGCTTCCCTTTCAACAATGCTTTGTGTGTGTGTGTGTGCAGTCATAGATTTTTGCAGCCTTCCAGTCTTTATTCTGTCTGCCTCTTTTTTATCTTGTCCTTTTCTATTGCTGGATAGGGGACAACATCTCTGTCTGATATGAATGTTATTGCATAAGCTTGGAAGAAGAAATATCATGATGGTAAAGTGCATAAGCAGCAGCATAACTCTCCATGATGGTCTTTTCTTGAACACAAGGAGGCAGATCTTCTCTCTTCTCTGTATATGTATATGTATATATATTTTATAAGTGATACATCTCCTGGATTTCGTTTACTTGATTCCTGACACACCTCTGGAGATTTCAAGATGACTTTTAACAGTCTCCTATTCTCTGCTTTCAGGGTCAGGCACCTGGATAAGGAGGGGCCTCAGGTCCCCCTTGATTCCTGCTGGTATTATGGTTCAAGTGCACTAGCTACCCTATTGCATCAGGAAGCTCTCTCAGTGACCCCAATAATCACTTTTCTTCTTCCTATCTCTGTTAATCAATCAAGGGCTGAGATACTGTCTTTAGAAGTTTGATTGAGTTCACTTTAATTTTTTTTTTAAGGAAATCTTACTGGTAAAATAAAAATTCAAAATACCCCAGTTCCATTTTCAGATACAAGTTTGGGACATCCCTGGCATTCTAGTGGCTGGAGGTCTGCACTTCTGCTGCAGCGGGCACAGGTTCGATCCCTGGTATGGAGACAAGATCTTGCATGTGGTGTGGCACAGTGAAAAAAAAAAAAAAAGAGCAAACCCAAGTATAAGTTTAACTGAAGTCCAAATTCAAAATTTTCAAGTCATATATTCATTTGCTAATTCATGAACAAACATCTGATGAGTCTGTTCTGTTCCAATAACTGGCTTGGGAAGAGGAGATACCAAGATGGAATCAGCCAGGAGCCCATTTGGGAGAGGCACACAGATGCCACGTGTGGTTACGTTCACTCCCGTCCTGCATCATGGGGGCGGCGCAAAGGCACGGGTTAATGCTTCATGGAGGCAAATGGCTTTCAGAGGCCATGACATTTAGTCTGAGGCTGGAGAAGGGAAAGCCCATGTTCCCTCAGTGCTACACAGAGTTCCCACAAAGGCCCAGAGGTCACACCAGAGGACAGGGTGAGTATCCATCTGAGTTGGTGAAGGGTCGGGTCTGGACTCACACGGGAAGATGGTGGAGGTCAGAGGTACATACACATTTGATCCTGAAGGACTCTGTAATCCATGAGTTGTCCCTTAGGTGGCACCATGCTGGTTGGATCTGCCCGTTGTAAGAACAAATTTCACAGCACAGTGTTATGACTGGTGGATTGAAAGGATGGTGGAAGCAGAGGCTGAAGAGAATGTTTCTTATGAAAGGATAGTAGTAAACACCCAAATAAGAAATGATAACTTTAGAAGATACTGACAATACATATACTTACTAATTAATCTTGGCAATGATTGTCTGGAACTCAGTTTAGATGCTTGATTTTGAGACCAAGATTCTGGGCTTCACTGATAAATTGTAGTTGGGATCAGAAGGAGAGAGTAGGGAAGCCCTGGTCCTGAGCGCTGATGTATCAGAGGCAGATGGGATGAGTAAAACCAAAGAAGAAAAAGCGCCATGAGTGATCAGAAGGAAATTAGGGGAGGGGCTCACAGTGCTTTGCGGGCCCAGGAATTGTAAAGATGAGAGTGTACTGTGAGCCAGTTCACGGTGGGTTGGCCTCTTTGACGGGACAGTTTCTAGGATTTCTGTCCCATCCAAGCCCATGCAGTATTGGCTCCCTTCTGTAGGTTTGGACATTTTCCTGTCTCCCATCTGATTTGTTCCTCATCTTCTCTTTAGAGGGGCTTCCCTGGTGCCTCAGACAGCAAAGAATCTGCCTGCAATGTGGGAAACCAGGGTTCGATCCCTGGTTGGGAAGATCCCCTAGAGAAGGGAATGGCAACCCACTCCAGTATTCTTGCCTGGCAAATTCAACGGACAGAGAAACCTGGTGGACTGCAGTCTATGGGGTTGCAAGAGTCGGACACGACTTAGCGACTAAGCAACAAATATAATTTTTAAGTCGTTTTATTTCATTTATTGAATTCTTATGATAACCAGCTAAGGGTTGCAAATAGGGTTTAAATTAGTTGTGAGAATTAAACTCTTTAAAAATGATACCCAGAAAACCAAATTACGCTTTTCTTCATTGGCTTCCTGAACTTCTCTTGTGCTAATTCAGTACACAATAGTAACAAAAATATATGATGACATTTACTACCTATTTATTAAAGGTTGCTTGAAATCTGATCTTAGAAGATAGGAGATTTTTGTAATTATTCATTTGTAACTAATCCAGTTACTTCCCTAGTACTTCCCNCTACCCTTGGCTACCTGGGATTTAAACAATTTGGTCTGAAAATACAGTGATCATCTAAATTTCATATTAACTGCTGCTGCTGCTAAGTCGTTTCAGTTGTGTCCGACTCTGTGCAACCCCAGAGATGGCAGCCCATCAGGCTCCCCCATCCTATTAACTAACACTATCTTTACTGAGTACACAGCCTGTTTTTTTTTTTTCATTCTGTCTTTTGTCTGACATCTTGGATAAGTTGCAGGAGAGAAGCTTAGGGTTCCTAAGCAGGAAATCTCATCTCAGATGGATCATCTCGAGGACCTACAACCATGGAGTCTAGCCTGGACAGGTCGCTTCTGGGGGATCTTCAGCATCAGACCAGCCTCCCACCCATCACATGGTGGAAGCCCATCCAGGGGAGAATGTAGACTTAGGATCTACATGCTTTGACCTCAGTATCTTTGCTTCTCCCAAGGTGGGAGAAATCTGTCTTCATATCTGCTCTTTTATTCTCGTCTCATTTCCTGGGCCTCAGCTCCTGGGCCTCAGCTTGTCACACTGTCAGATTCTATTTCTTTAGCCAGAGTTATCAGTAATCCTGTGTTCCCAGGGCATCTCTGTCTCAGCTTTGTTTGCAAACTTTGTTTCAATTATGTATGCTTCCTCTATGCCAGTTCCATTTATAGATGTGTCTACATTTTTGTTCCTCAGACCAATCTTAATAATAAGTTTTAAATTATTATTCAGGGAAAACAATGCATCTAAGCTCAATGTAGCAGGCCATCCTGGACTTCAGGCTCCATCTTATAAAGCCTGAGAATTTTCATTTTGGTTATGTGTTAAATCTTAGGAATTCAATGAGCTGAGCAGGAAAACCACCTTCAACCACACTGGAAAAGAAACTCAAACACAAAAGCTCTTTCTTTCTTTTAAGTTTTTATGGTTTTCTTAGTCCTCTACAGAAGTCTTCAAGGCTAGTTTATTTTTTTCTTATTACTTTGAAACAATTACATATTCACAGGAAATTGTGAAAGAAATGAACAGGAGGTCTTGTTTACCTAACACTCCCGTCTCACCCAATGGTTACGTCTTATATAACAATAGTGCATTATCAAGCCAGCTTCCCTGTTAGCTCAGTTGGTAAAGAATCCGCCTGCAATGCAGGAGGCCCTGGTTTAATTCCTGGGTCAGGAAGATCCTCTGGGAAAGGGAATGGCTAACTACTCCAGTATTGTGGCCTGGAGAATTCCATGGACTATATAGTCCATGGCGTTGCAAAGAGTCAGACATGACTGAGTGACTTTCACTTTCATCAAGCCAGGCGATCAATCTTGGACTAACTTACTTTTTGTTTTTTTTTTTGGACTAACTTACTTTTAAATTTCAAAAAAGGAAAAAAAAAAAAATGTCCAGCCTAGACAGCCTAGTCAGCCTTCAGTTTCATCCTATCTGTCTCTGCCCACAAGCAATAACTAGGCTGACAGTCCTGGAAAATAAAGAGTGGTGGGTCCACGTGCCACGGAGAGATGATCCTTGGGGCTCATGCAAAATCCTAGTCAGTGTCACAGCAGGGCTGTGGAAGGGCACGCCAGTGGAAGAGTTGGGTTGGAATCTGATTCTGCCTCCAAACCTGTGACCTTGAACAAGTCGCTTGACCCCTCCTGGTTTCCATGTCTGCATCCATCAAATGGAGAAAATGTTTCTTCTGCCTATTCATAGAGTCGTTGTGGAGACGGTAAAGGCTACCCACTCAAGCATCCTGGCCTAGAGAATTCCATGGATAGTATAGTCCTTGGGGTCGCAAAGAATCAGACACAACTGAGTGACTTTCACTTCACTTGTGGTGATGAGATGTGATGGTGCGCATGAAGGGGAAATGTAGATGTCAGTCAGCAATCATCAAATATATATTCCTTTCTGTAATGACTGTCAGTTACAAAAACGTGGTTTTTCAGTGGTGGTGTTACCGTGGAAACAAAACTACCTCCTTGTTAGCCACAAGGCCAAGAGTTTCCGTCACATGCAAATGACCTTCCCTTTCTACACTCTGGGTGGGACAGGTACCAGCAAGGTGTTGGACAGCACCCTGTGATTCATTGCCTGCATACCCTGAGGCATGCAATCTATTTTAAAATAAATATTTCTTAACACTTTCCTCTAAAAGGTCGAATGCATTTTAAGTAGCATTTATTTTAATTCTTACCCCAGGATCCATACTTACCTTTTTTTCCCATGCTTGGAGATATACAATAAGTGTTCTTGAAAAGAATGAGAAATTATAAGGATACCAGATTAGACAGTGCATGGCATATGAAGTAGAAATGGAGACCATCCAAAATGCACTGTTCTTTGGTTTGTCTGGATATATAATATAAATTCCCTAACTCAATGTTGGATTCTGGTGTTCAGGTAGTAAAAATGCTAGTTTGGGCAGTAAGGGGGTGGGGTGGAGAAATATATAGGAATAAGTAAACTTAAATCATAGAATGTAAAGATAAAAAGTCTGTGTGTGTACTGAATGCTTTGGACATTGCCATAAAAACATTAAGATCCATTTTCTCCCTTCTTCCCCCCATTATACAGGCTGGCATGGCCCTGACCTATGACCCCACAGCTGCCATACAGAATGGGTAAGTAGATCACTTTTTCTATGTTTTAATTGCTAAGGTATCTCTGAACTCTGAAATCAGTCCTGGAGAAAAACGTTCAAATCTTTCTTTTTGTTCTAAACCAAAATGTCAACCAAACCTTTCTCATCGGTGAATTTCTTTTCTTCCTGTGAGTGACTCTGATTTCAGTGGCATCACCCATGCTTACAGAGCTTCTGTCCATATGCCATCTTTCTCCCCCTCTCTCACCTGAGAAAGAGTGATGTGAAGGGAGGAGTGCAGACTGCCCTGGGAGAAGTGTCCGTGTTCTCTAGGGTTAGAGTGCCACTTCTGCTAGGTAATCATCGTAGCCCGTGTCCAGGTTCATTTCAACATTAATAAAGCTTCTATGCTTGCCTCTGGCTCTCAGAGGAAGGGTAACACACAGAATCAAGCTAGTAACACGGTGACTGTATTTTCATACTCCGTTTTAATAAGCATCTGAAAGTTTGAAGACTCTTACTTAGAACAATTAATATATAGCCTAAACTTTTCCCCCCAAAAGAATCAGACTTAAGCTACATAATCCAGCATCTTTAAACTTCTGTCGTTTTGAATAGTCTTTGGCTGAAACTTGCTTCTGACTTTCCAGTTTTGCTCCTTTACCTTGGCCATCCTGCAAAGGACCAACAAACTGAAGCCTAATTATTATTCTTATTCTCATTCTTTTATCTTAGCTGTCTCCATGGCTTTCAGTTTTCTATCTTTCAGTCTCCAAAGAGTTAGTCAGAGTGAAGGCCTCATTTAAGATCAACCCAGCAGGTAGAAGGAATGTAACTCCATTTACTGTTTGGTTAGCTTAGAGGGTCATTCAGTCACTCAGTAAACATCCAATAAGTCTTCCAAGCACAGTCCTATGCTCTATAAGCTTTTAAAAAACAGTGCATCTGTGTAAAACAGGGGCTCAAGAAATTCATGGTCTACCTTCCATGAAAGAGTCAACACAGATGACAGTCTAGGGTAGAGATCTATTCCTTCATCTCATGTTGATTAAAACTTCTCTAGGGGCAAAACAAGTTGATATCTCTCCATTTATCCAGTGAGCCTTCTCTTATTTCCAACAAGGCACTCTAAACATGGTAGTCAGAAAGTAAAGACAAGAAATAAAGATAGAGAGAATAAAGCCCTCTAGAGTTATACTGTATAGCTGAGAAGATAACATAGTTAATTCAAAAGATGCGGAATATGGCATATATGCTCAGAGAGAGTGACAGGCATGTAGTGTAAGGGCATGACATTTATTGAACACATACTATGTACCAAGTAATTTATATTTGTAATTTAATAGTACATGTTCTTGGCATCTAATATATGTAAAAAGACTTGTAATTACAATTAGAAGTGTATATGCAACTGGAAAATAGAAATAATTGAATTAATACACACGTTCATTAGCTAAAGTCAGCAAGTGTTTGTCTTTGCATACATGTATATGTGTGTATAAATATGTGAATCCATCTACCTGTCTGTACTATATATCCATACATCTGCTTCTTATAAAGATCTTCTTGCCCAAGGTTCGAGGTCAATTATTAGAGATGCCTCAGTGTCCTAGGCCTGGGCTGGAATGAGTTTGTGCTTTGCTTTAGTCAGTCATCTCTCCAATGCACAATTTAAAATCGTTCTCTTTCCCCAAAGACCTAAGTGTCCAGACTTGCATTGTGACTCATAACAAACCTGAAGAGAAAAAATTGGAGTTTCAACCTGTAATCTGAGCAGCCGCGGTCTGAACTTTGGTGGTGCCCTGTTAGATGCCATGAGAACTGCCTGGTCCCCGGGGACTGTGTCTCCCTCCCAGGTCACCATCTACACTGTACAGAGGTCAACTGCAGGTATATACGTCCACCTTCCAGCATCCTCTCTGTGGATGTCTCTCTCTGTGTACTTTATATTAACAGTAGAACATTGTATCCTTCCAACTATTTCAACAGTTGCAAAAGTGCTTCATCCTCTCCCACTGCCCACTTAGACTGTAGCAACAATGAACATTTCCCTCAGGAAGCAAATTGCAGTTAAGATGCTCAGGATACCATCCTCTTGATTTTATGTACTGTCATCTGATAAAGAACTTTGTATCATCCAGCAGTCCCTGTCTTCAGTGTTGCTTTGTCCACTGAATATTGCTTTCAGCCTATAAAAGTCAAGTCTCTCCCACCTGTAAAGAGGGCAGAAGCAAAACTGTCCTTTTCTGGACTCCCCTGGTGGTGCAGTGGATAAGACTCCATGCTTCCAGTGCAGGGGGTAGAGGTTCAANTTTTACAGAAAATTTTATTTTTATTTAATCCTTTACATTGTATGATATAACTTGTAAAAGTTGTTTAGCAAAATATTTGATGTAAAATATTGATTCAAAATTGCTAGCCCAGATTATCTCTTTACCTTGATCCTGAGAGATAATGAAAGAGAAATTCAAGCATACTTGGATTCTAGTTTCTGGAATGCAAAATTTTCTTTTTTTTTTTTCAAACTGAAATAAAAAACAAGGTAGCTCAACGTAAGGAATTTAGTGCTTTCCTCTGTATGTGGCATGCCATGCCATGCTTCAGTCGTGTCCAACTCTTTGTGACCCCATAGACTGTAGCCCAACAGGCTCTTCTGTCCATGGGATTTTTCCCAGCAAGAATACTGAAGTGGGTTGCCATACCCTCCTCCAGGGGATCTTTCTGGCCCAGGAATCGAACCGGTGTCTCCTGCGTCTCCTACACTGCAGGCAGATTCTTTGCTGCCGAGCCGCTGTGGAAGCCCCCTTCCTCTATATGGGAAGATGAAAAACCCAGGGCTCATTGAAATCACCCCTTTGATATGCACCTCAGCTGTCTATGGCCAGTGTCCTGTGCTTTCTTATCCCGAGTCTCCTCCAGGGGCACATCTGCGGGTGGCCGCAGTGGCTGATGACTTGATGATGAGCATCCGGTTTCATCCTGCGCTCACACAGGCGTCATCAGGACAGCTGTAATGTGCTGGCTTGATGGTTACAACATCTTTGTTTACTGATGTGGCAGGCAACATTTTTTTTTCATTGACATCTAATTGACTCCTGTAAACTACATTTTAAAGTTTCTATTTAGTTCTTACAGACTCTGTCTGGAAAGTCTAGAAATACCCCTATTATGACTGAAATACTAAGCCAAAACTCGGCTGCTACTGGAAAATGACACCCCCCCCCCCAAAAAAAAAAAAATCTCCCTTTCTTTCTGAAGTAAATCATAAATGCTTTAATCCACAAATAATGTGAACTTAAAATATGGAAAATATCTGTGAATTTAATAAAAATCCTTTTCAAAAGAGAACGACAGAATTAAACATCACTTTTCTCCTTATGTGGTGTGACATTTTCGTTTTGTTCCAAGTTATTTTACGTTTTTTGTGACTCTGGAGTTTGTAAACATGCCATAAAATTGGGTAATTACATAATGACAATTTCACGGTTCTAGTTCAGTATAAAGGTGGCTAGACAGAGCAGCAAAATCGATTTTCGTTTTTACCTTGTGCAAAGGAACAAAGGAAATGGAATGCAAAACCTGCGTTAAGACCATGTTAGAGTTCTAACTCAACAATCTGTTGCACATGAAATGGAAACCAGGTGCAGCCCGTGTTAGCTGTTCTGCTGTGACAGTCAGCCAGTGGGTTATGCTCAAACTCCCCTTTGTTTAACCCATGTCTTGCCTCGTAACCCAGTGTTCCAAATGCTGATCTCTGGTGGTGTCCTCAGAGGCAGGACTGACCCCGGACAAAATTACGAAGTAGATGAGGCTTGGGTTCGTCCATGCCTTAGCTTCTCTCTACCTCCCTGTCCCCCAGTGTCTACCCTAGTCACCCATCACTCGGGAGGTTTCCTCTGTTTTTAGGGGTTCATGCTATTTCTTGTTGTCCAGTCTCTCATTTTAAGCCATATTTATTTATTTATTTGGCAACATCAGGGATTGGTTGTCTGTAGTATGTGAAATCTTCACTGTATCAAGCAGGCTCGGTAGTTGGGGCCTGAGGGCTTAGTTGCTGCACAGCATGTGAGGTCTTAGTTTCCCAAAGCAGGGACTGAGCCTGTGCCCCCTGCATAGCAAGGTGGACTCTTCACCACGGGACCACCAGGGACGTCTCCCAGACCCTCTTTGTATCATTTTTCTACAAAATGATCAGTGATTACCCAATAGGAGCCAAGCAATCAAGACCGTCCTCCTTTCCTTCCAAATGTTACTTTTGACTGTTCTCAGCAATGTTCTACTCCAAGTGGACTATCCACCTTGCCCTTTTTATTCACGAGAATTTTTCCATGATAACTCTTCTGCCTGAGCTGGCCTCCACCTCTTATCTCCATCTATGGAAATCCTAACCATCTTCAAGGTTTCACTCAGCTCTGCTTCCTCCAGGTGTCTTCCTGGAGCACCCTGGCCTCTCCACTCTACACTTTATCCATACTCTCACAGGATGCTTACCATGTGTTGCCTTGTGTCAGAATCATATTTACGTGTGTGTCTTGTGTCTAGGCACTGTGCAAGGCACTTCACAAATGTAATACCTTTCACATTTTACAACAATCGTGTGACAAGGTGTTGCCATCCCATATATCAGTTAAGGAAACTGAGGCGCAAATAAATGAAACAACTTGCCCAATGGCCCAGTGCCAGAAAGCAACAGAGCTAAGACTTGAACCCAGGTCCAAAACATGTATCCTTTCCGCTGAATCATATGCCTTTCTATTTAATTCTTTCCATCTTCTAAAAGATGAATGGGGATTTAAGATGGAGGAAAAGGCCAATGTAAACTTTCTGATTATCAAATACTATCCAACAAAGGAATAGAATTTTGTGATAATTACCATATTCTTTGCTAGACCTGACTGGTTAACTATAATCCATGAAGAATTCAAGTCAAATGTGAAAGAAAAAAAAATCCTTACTTAACATTGTCAAAACAAATATACATGGCATAAAAAGAGACTATTGATGACAATTTACAAGTCAAGAAAGGCTGGGGAGCATTGGTCTTTGAGCACTACAGTTCAAGGAAAAGGAGTAAATAAACTTATCTACCCTTGGCTACCTGGGATTTAAACAATTTGGTCTGAAAATACAGTGATCATCTAAATTTCATATTAACTGCTGCTGCTGCTAAGTCGTTTCAGTTGTGTCCGACTCTGTGCAACCCCAGAGATGGCAGCCCATCAGGCTCCCCCATCCTATTAACTAACACTATCTTTACTGAGTACACAGCCTGTTTTTTTTTTTTCATTCTGTCTTTTGTCTGACATCTTGGATAAGTTGCAGGAGAGAAGCTTAGGGTTCCTAAGCAGGAAATCTCATCTCAGATGGATCATCTCGAGGACCTACAACCATGGAGTCTAGCCTGGACAGGTCGCTTCTGGGGGATCTTCAGCATCAGACCAGCCTCCCACCCATCACATGGTGGAAGCCCATCCAGGGGAGAATGTAGACTTAGGATCTACATGCTTTGACCTCAGTATCTTTGCTTCTCCCAAGGTGGGAGAAATCTGTCTTCATATCTGCTCTTTTATTCTCGTCTCATTTCCTGGGCCTCAGCTCCTGGGCCTCAGCTTGTCACACTGTCAGATTCTATTTCTTTAGCCAGAGTTATCAGTAATCCTGTGTTCCCAGGGCATCTCTGTCTCAGCTTTGTTTGCAAACTTTGTTTCAATTATGTATGCTTCCTCTATGCCAGTTCCATTTATAGATGTGTCTACATTTTTGTTCCTCAGACCAATCTTAATAATAAGTTTTAAATTATTATTCAGGGAAAACAATGCATCTAAGCTCAATGTAGCAGGCCATCCTGGACTTCAGGCTCCATCTTATAAAGCCTGAGAATTTTCATTTTGGTTATGTGTTAAATCTTAGGAATTCAATGAGCTGAGCAGGAAAACCACCTTCAACCACACTGGAAAAGAAACTCAAACACAAAAGCTCTTTCTTTCTTTTAAGTTTTTATGGTTTTCTTAGTCCTCTACAGAAGTCTTCAAGGCTAGTTTATTTTTTTCTTATTACTTTGAAACAATTACATATTCACAGGAAATTGTGAAAGAAATGAACAGGAGGTCTTGTTTACCTAACACTCCCGTCTCACCCAATGGTTACGTCTTATATAACAATAGTGCATTATCAAGCCAGCTTCCCTGTTAGCTCAGTTGGTAAAGAATCCGCCTGCAATGCAGGAGGCCCTGGTTTAATTCCTGGGTCAGGAAGATCCTCTGGGAAAGGGAATGGCTAACTACTCCAGTATTGTGGCCTGGAGAATTCCATGGACTATATAGTCCATGGCGTTGCAAAGAGTCAGACATGACTGAGTGACTTTCACTTTCATCAAGCCAGGCGATCAATCTTGGACTAACTTACTTTTTGTTTTTTTTTTTGGACTAACTTACTTTTAAATTTCAAAAAAGGAAAAAAAAAAAAATGTCCAGCCTAGACAGCCTAGTCAGCCTTCAGTTTCATCCTATCTGTCTCTGCCCACAAGCAATAACTAGGCTGACAGTCCTGGAAAATAAAGAGTGGTGGGTCCACGTGCCACGGAGAGATGATCCTTGGGGCTCATGCAAAATCCTAGTCAGTGTCACAGCAGGGCTGTGGAAGGGCACGCCAGTGGAAGAGTTGGGTTGGAATCTGATTCTGCCTCCAAACCTGTGACCTTGAACAAGTCGCTTGACCCCTCCTGGTTTCCATGTCTGCATCCATCAAATGGAGAAAATGTTTCTTCTGCCTATTCATAGAGTCGTTGTGGAGACGGTAAAGGCTACCCACTCAAGCATCCTGGCCTAGAGAATTCCATGGATAGTATAGTCCTTGGGGTCGCAAAGAATCAGACACAACTGAGTGACTTTCACTTCACTTGTGGTGATGAGATGTGATGGTGCGCATGAAGGGGAAATGTAGATGTCAGTCAGCAATCATCAAATATATATTCCTTTCTGTAATGACTGTCAGTTACAAAAACGTGGTTTTTCAGTGGTGGTGTTACCGTGGAAACAAAACTACCTCCTTGTTAGCCACAAGGCCAAGAGTTTCCGTCACATGCAAATGACCTTCCCTTTCTACACTCTGGGTGGGACACGTACCAGCAAGGTGTTGGACAGCACCCTGTGATTCATTGCCTGCATACCCTGAGGCATGCAATCTATTTTAAAATAAATATTTCTTAACACTTTCCTCTAAAAGGTCGAATGCATTTTAAGTAGCATTTATTTTAATTCTTACCCCAGGATCCATACTTACCTTTTTTTCCCATGCTTGGAGATATACAATAAGTGTTCTTGAAAAGAATGAGAAATTATAAGGATACCAGATTAGACAGTGCATGGCATATGAAGTAGAAATGGAGACCATCCAAAATGCACTGTTCTTTGGTTTGTCTGGATATATAGTATAAATTCCCTAACTCAATGTTGGATTCTGGTGTTCAGGTAGTAAAAATGCTAGTTTGGGCAGTAAGGGGGTGGGGTGGAGAAATATATAGGAATAAGTAAACTTAAATCATAGAATGTAAAGATAAAAAGTCTGTGTGTGTACTGAATGCTTTGGACATTGCCATAAAAACATTAAGATCCATTTTCTCCCTTCTTCCCCCCATTATACAGGCTGGCATGGCCCTGACCTATGACCCCACAGCTGCCATACAGAATGGGTAAGTAGATCACTTTTTCTATGTTTTAATTGCTAAGGTATCTCTGAACTCTGAAATCAGTCCTGGAGAAAAACGTTCAAATCTTTCTTTTTGTTCTAAACCAAAATGTCAACCAAACCTTTCTCATCGGTGAATTTCTTTTCTTCCTGTGAGTGACTCTGATTTCAGTGGCATCACCCATGCTTACAGAGCTTCTGTCCATATGCCATCTTTCTCCCCCTCTCTCACCTGAGAAAGAGTGATGTGAAGGGAGGAGTGCAGACTGCTCTGGGAGAAGTGTCCGTGTTCTCTAGGGTTAGAGTGCCACTTCTGCTAGGTAATCATCGTAGCCCGTGTCCAGGTTCATTTCAACATTAATAAAGCTTCTATGCTTGCCTCTGGCTCTCAGAGGAAGGGTAACACACAGAATCAAGCTAGTAACACGGTGATTGTATTTTCATACTCCGTTTTAATAAGCATCTGAAAGTTTGAAGACTCTTACTTAGAACAATTAATATATAGCCTAAACTTTTCCCCCCAAAAGAATCAGACTTAAGCTACATAATCCAGCATCTTTAAACTTCTGTCGTTTTGAATAGTCTTTGGCTGAAACTTGCTTCTGACTTTCCAGTTTTGCTCCTTTACCTTGGCCATCCTGCAAAGGACCAACAAACTGAAGCCTAATTATTATTCTTATTCTCATTCTTTTATCTTAGCTGTCTCCATGGCTTTCAGTTTTCTATCTTTCAGTCTCCAAAGAGTTAGTCAGAGTGAAGGCCTCATTTAAGATCAACCCAGCAGGTAGAAGGAATGTAACTCCATTTTCTGTTTGGTTAGCTTAGAGGGTCATTCAGTCACTCAGTAAACATCCAATAAGTCTTCCAAGCACAGTCCTATGCTCTATAAGCTTTTAAAAAACAGTGCATCTGTGTAAAACAGGGGCTCAAGAAACTCATGGTCTACCTTCCATGAAAGAGTCAACACAGATGACAGTCTAGGGTAGAGATCTATTCCTTCATCTCATGTTGATTAAAACTTCTCTAGGGGCAAAACAAGTTGATATCTCTCCATTTATCCAGTGAGCCTTCTCTTATTTCCAACAAGGCACTCTAAACATGGTAGTCAGAAAGTAAAGACAAGAAATAAAGATAGAGAGAATAAAGCCCTCTAGAGTTATACTGTATAGCTGAGAAGATAACATAGTTAATTCAAAAGATGCGGAATATGGCATATATGCTCAGAGAGAGTGACAGGCATGTAGTGTAAGGGCATGACATTTATTGAACACATACTATGTACCAAGTAATTTATATTTGTAATTTAATAGTACATGTTCTTGGCATCTAATATATGTAAAAAGACTTGTAATTACAATTAGAAGTGTATATGCAACTGGAAAATAGAAATAATTGAATTAATACACACGTTCATTAGCTAAAGTCAGCAAGTGTTTGTCTTTGCATACATGTATATGTGTGTATAAATATGTGAATCCATCTACCTGTCTGTACTATATATCCATACATCTGCTTCTTATAAAGATCTTCTTGCCCAAGGTTCGAGGTCAATTATTAGAGATGCCTCAGTGTCCTAGGCCTGGGCTGGAATGAGTTTGTGCTTTGCTTTAGTCAGTCATCTCTCCAATGCACAATTTAAAATCGTTCTCTTTCCCCAAAGACCTAAGTGTCCAGACTTGCATTGTGACTCATAACAAACCTGAAGAGAAAAAATTGGAGTTTCAACCTGTAATCTGAGCAGCCGCGGTCTGAACTTTGGTGGTGCCCTGTTAGATGCCATGAGAACTGCCTGGTCCCCGGGGACTGTGTCTCCCTCCCAGGTCACCATCTACACTGTACAGAGGTCAACTGCAGGTATATACGTCCACCTTCCAGCATCCTCTCTGTGGATGTCTCTCTCTGTGTACTTTATATTAACAGTAGAACATTGTATCCTTCCAACTATTTCAACAGTTGCAAAAGTGCTTCATCCTCTCCCACTGCCCACTTAGACTGTAGCAACAATGAACATTTCCCTCAGGAAGCAAATTGCAGTTAAGATGCTCAGGATACCATCCTCTTGATTTTATGTACTGTCATCTGATAAAGAACTTTGTATCATCCAGCAGTCCCTGTCTTCAGTGTTGCTTTGTCCACTGAATATTGCTTTCAGCCTATAAAAGTCAAGTCTCTCCCACCTGTAAAGAGGGCAGAAGCAAAACTGTCCTTTTCTGGACTCCCCTGGTGGTGCAGTGGATAAGACTCCATGCTTCCAGTGCAGGGGGTAGAGGTTCAATCCCTGGTCAGGGAACAAAGATCCCGCCTGCCGTGTGGTGCAGTCAAAAAACAAAATAATCTTTCTGTGCCCATAACTTGCAGTGACCACACTATTTTTGCTTTTTCTTTACTGGTAAACAGTTTCAGTATTCTTTACACATTGTCTTCCTGTGTTGTCTCTAATCGGGGTTCCCCAGTGGCTCAGCAGTAAAGAATCTACCTGCAGTACAGGAGCCGCAGGAGACGTGGGTTTGATCCCTGGGTCAGGAGGATCCCCTGGAGGAGGCCATGGCAACCCGCTCCAGTGTTCTTGCCTGGAGACTCGCACGAGAACACCATGGACAGGGGAGCCTGGCGGGCTACCGTCCACAGGTCACAGAGTCGGACACGAATGAAGCGCCCGCACGCTGCCTCTAATTAAGCCTATTACAGTGCGAACTTTGGTCTCAGACTTGACTGGAATTTTCCCTGCCGCTGTCTCCAGGGATCCCTAAATTTGTCAGTTGTAACGGACACTTTCTTATTTCTTGTACTGTTTGAAATCTTGCCTCATTTGACATTGATGTTGTTGATGTTGTTACCATTTATATCTTCTGGAAAGCTTCTTCTTTCTTGGATTTCATGACTGTCTCCTTTGCTGGGCTTCCTATGTGGCGCTAGTGGTAAAGTACCCACTTGCCAATGCAGTAGATGTAAGAGACGTGGGTTCGATCCCTAGGTCAGGAAGATCCCTTGGAGGAGGGCATGGCAACCCACTCTAGTGTTCTTGCCTGGAGGCTCGCAAGAAGAGGTACGGGCGTAGGGTTGCAAAGAGTCAGACAAGACTGAGTGACTTAGCGCGCGCACACACACACACACACACACACACACACACACACACACACCCTCTGCCGATCCTCCTTGCCCTCCCCTTGCCCTGCTCCCCTGTGAATTCCCCTTCTGCCCACTTTTACTAATCTTTCTCAGGGTTTAGCCCTTTCTCATCCTGTTTCTCATCCACTCCTCCTGCTTTAGGAACTGAAGACGCCCGAGTTCACACTTCGAGTTTATAACTAGATGCAGGGAACCATCACCTGTGTGTCTCTTTGCACTGGTTGCTGCTCCTGGATGTCCTGACCCCAACTGAGGGCTTTGTCTTCATCAGTCCTTCATAATACAAACCAAATAAATGAAAAGCCTCAAATTCCTTCTTACAGTTTTTGAAAAGTTCACTCTAAAGCCATTTAAGTCATAATTCCAGTTCTCTGGACCGTCTCTCCTACAACATTGCTAATGATAAAATTGGACATCAAGACTTCTTCTTTCTCTCTTTGAACTACATCTTCAAACCAGCTGTCTCCCTGCCACTGGTCAAGTTCATTCAATCACCATTCCCTACCTGTACTAAGCTTTTATCTGCCTCTGATATAATTGAGTCCCAAACCATTTTCACATTGCTTTCTGAATTTTTTTTTAAAGCAAAAAGTAATAAATAAACATCTATCTGCCTGGCTTAAAGTATTACATGGACTTTATTAAATGCAGAACAAAACTCAAACTTTCCAGAGGGGCACCAGAAGAATTTCATGATTTGGCTCCTGCAACTGAACTGGACCTTTTTTGATTCTCAGAGCATCTCATGTTGTGTTAACCCGTGAGTCTTGTTGCTCATGGAGTTCTCTCTGCCTGCAGAGAAGGGTGATGTTTCTTCCTCCCCTTTTCTTTTCTTTCTCTCATTTAGAGAACACCATTAAATCATACCAGGCAGAGCTAAGTACATAATTAGTCATAAGAGAAATGGTGTGAGCAGTGGTCAGAGCCAGCCTGTCCAGGCGTGCATCCACATTCTGTCGTTTTCCGCATGTAGGCAAGTTGTCTGTGCTTTAGTTTCCCCCTCTGTGAAGTGGAGATGACAGTAAGAATAAGTTTTCATAAGACGCTGTAAGCAAAGGATGGGGAACACTTGTATACCCATGGCGGATTCATGTTGATGTATGGCAAAACCAATACAATATTGTAAAGTAATTAGCCTCCAATTAAATAAATTTACAATTAATAATAATAATAATAATAATAAAGTTGGTGATGCAGATTTGAAAAAAAAGTTCTCATCCTATCAGGAACAATGGACATGCAGACAAATTCTGGATATAATGCCAATAGTATTGTGAAGGAAGCACAGAGCGCTTTGAGATTTATGTATGTCTTACCTTTCAGATGTACAAAATATTTCTGAAGGAAGACCTGCGACATGGTGACAGTCATTCTCTGGGGAAGGCCAACAGAGTGTTGAGAAGGAGGGGTGATAGGGAGACTTACTTTTCATTGTTTACATTTTTCTATTCTTTTCACAAAAAAAGGTAAAATAAATGTCACAGGACCACAGAGCAGAAGCAGTTACTTTCTAGTAGGAGATGTGGAAGGCCTCTAGATGGAGCAGGGACATGAGCCTGTCCTCTGTCACATCTAAAGAACACGGTTTATCTTTCTGAGTGCAAGTTTTTTCCAGATATATGTCCAGGAGTGGGATTGCTGGATCATATGGAAATTCTATGTGGCTGCCAAGGGGGAGGGAAAGAGGGGAGGGACAGACTGGGGGTTTGGGGTTGGCAGATGCAACAGATGCAACTTCTATATATAATGCAACTACTTTGCATTATATATAGAAGGGAAAAACGACAAGTTCTACTATAGCACAGAAGGCTATAGCTCCTGTGATAAGCCGTAATGGAAAAGAGTAGTGAAAACAATGTGTGTGTGTGTGTGTGTGTGTGTGTGTGTGTCACTGAGTCACTCTGCTATACATTGTTTGGGAGTTCATGTCATGTATGCCATGACGGATTCATGTCAATGTATGCCAAAACCAATACAGTACTGTAAAGTAAAATAAAGTAAAAAAAAAAGAAAAGAAAAGAAAAGAAATTAATGCAACATTGTAAATCAAGTATACTTCAATTTTTTATAAAAGGACATATTTTGTAATCCTGGAGCATCCTATATCTGCGCTCAGTCATGGGGGTTGCTGAGTATCAAAGTCAGACATGTGTCTGGGGTATCCGGTAGCTCAGTTGTATAAACTGTTAAATATTCTGAATTCCATAACCTCAATGTTTGTACAGCAACATAAAACTGAAATAAGTACTCCCAAATTTAGCTTGGTTTTTCTCTAATGAAGAACAAACATTTGTAAATGTAAATGTGGACCATGGTGTCTCTGAGCAGTTTGAGTGTAGGTGGCAGAAAATGTCAGTCGTGTCATCTGCTTGAATCCTGTCTCTTATACACATCTAGATGTGTATAAGAGACAGGTCCTAGGCCTGGGCTGGAATGAGTTTGTGCTTTGCTTTAGTCAGTCATCTCTCCAATGCACAATTTAAAATCGTTCTCTTTCCCCAAAGACCTAAGTGTCCAGACTTGCATTGTGACTCATAACAAACCTGAAGAGAAAAAATTGGAGTTTCAACCTGTAATCTGAGCAGNTCAAAGACTTTGAAGGTTACAGTGAAGAGGTATCTGGGTTGCAATGGAAAAGGAAACCACTTGGTACCTTTTTACTGCAGGTCAACTTAGAAGACTATAAATGCTCATTCTTCTTTCAGCGCTATCTGGCATAACTCTATAATGTGTTATTACTACTGGCCTATTGCTTTTTTAACAGTCCAATATGAAATCCCATCACTTTCAAATATGAGCATAAGAGGTGGGAAATAATTCCTTCCCCAGTCAAAATCTCATCTTTTCCTATGCCCTTTTCACTAAGGTCTGCTGTGTAAATGCCTTTTGGATTGTTTGATTTGAATAAAATGTATTCTTGGGAGAGATGTGGGCAAAAAATGTTTTCTATAGCCTTGGCTTGCCAACTGTTTTATATGGCAATTGATATTAAGTGATACAGAAACCAGATCTTATTACACTAGGAAAGGAATATAATGTGAAAGATACATGGTATTACAATAAAGGTGACCAATACCTTATTAATCTTATGCTATAGGGTTGCCCCGAGGATTCATGGTTCTGACTCCAACAAAATTGCCCGTGGACATGAGAGACAAGGGAGCACTATTTATTTCAGTGTGCATATAGGACTGTGTGTGATTTTTTAGAGTTAAAAAATCCTACCCTGGGGTTATTGATACATTCGTGTTATTTTTATTGTCAGTGAAATAAGATTTCACTACTGACTGCCAAATTCCCTAGAGATGGCTCTTCTGCAGGTGAAATAATGCAGAATAATGTTAGTGACCTAGACTTCCATTCTCTGGACTTCTGGAGCCCACTTGCTTTAAAAGCCAGAAAACTAAATAACCTTTTGCGTTCCTTAAAAATGTGACTTTTTTCAGAGGCCAGCTCAGATATTCTACAGATAGATCATGCTTATTAAACCTCTCAGTCCCTTTGACATTTGGCATTTTTTCACGTGAAACCTCTCCAGAGTAGGCAACATTCCCAAGGAAAGCTTATCATCCTTGACATGAGTGTCATTTTGGATCATATCATTTTTTTTTGGTGGGAACTGTCCTGTGTTTAGCAGCATCCCAGACCTCTACCAATTCGATGCCAGGAGCAGCCCTCTGACCCAATGACAACCCAAAATATCTCTAGGTCCTGGGAAAAAAGCTCCTGTCTATGTTTAGGACAGTGTAGAAAAGAAACACTTGTCACACCTGTGCATTTACTATGTGCATTTCATCAAATAAATATCTTAGTAAACTCTTTCTGGAAAAAATGATTAGTTAAAAATTTGTTCCTAGTTTTCTGTAATAGCATTTGCAAGGCATGATGCACCTATGCATGTGTGCTCAGCCATTTCCGACTCTTTGTGACACCATGGACTGTAGCCCTCCAGACTCCTCTCTCCATGGGATTTTTCCAGGGAAGAATATTATAGTGGGTTGCCATGTTTTTCCTCCAGGGGATATTCCCAACCTAGGGATTGAAACTACATCTCCTGTATCTCCTGTGTTGGCAGGCAGATTCTTTATGACTGAGCCACCTGGGAAGCTCATAATGCATATATTAATATAACCAGATATAAAAATATAGTCACATGTTTCAGATGACCTTAGCTTTCTTATTATAGCCTCAAAATTAAGGTGCTGTCAATTTCACCTTTCCTGTTCCCCCAGAATAGGATGCCTATGCTTGAAGTTTTTACTTGGACGTTCTTTCTTTCTTCTCCTTTTAAAATGTGGAGGCTGTGTGAACCATGAAGGATACATGGCAGGGATTGAGAGCAAGTGATGAGACTGGGAAACTCATTCTGAAGCTCTCTCTTTGGAGGCCGGCTCGGGGCATTTTCTTTAGACATGGTGACTTTAAGCCTCAGATGCAATAACAGCCTCTCCTGTCATGGTTTAAGCAAAGCTTTCCTGTAAAGTCATCTGGTTTATGTTTGAACTTGGGGAGAGCTTATTTCAGAATACCAGAATTAGGGGATCAAGATAGTATACTGAGTCTGATCTTTCCAGTCCATTTTCTGTTCTAAATGACTCTCTGATTTGAGTGGCAGACAGTATTGGAACTTGCTGGGGAGTATGAAATATTCTTGTTGGACGGATAGGATTAGAGCAAATAGAACAAAAACGCATGAAAATTTCCCCTAAGGGTTCTCTTTGTTAGTATCCATTTACTTGGCTGTTTTTCTGTTTCTGTTCTCTTTTTTTCCTGTTAAGTTCCCTGTAAATGCTGTCTGTCCATCCAGGCCTTATTGCTTTAATTTTTAACATGCCACTTGGTACATTTTGCAAAATAAACCAGCCACTCTAAAATGTGAAGCATGATTTATGCTATTGGTATGCAAGGCTGAGACTAGGTTTCTAAAAGAAGTTAAACCTACATGGAGAAAAGGGCTGTTAATGGAGTGGTCATGAGTGCCTGTTAGGTCATTATGAGCCTCACATAAATCTTTCTGTTCCCTGCTTCACAAGTAAGATCTAAGATAAAACCTGAAGGGGTTTTGTGTGTGTGTGTGTTTCTAGATGTAAACCATGATTTTTGTAGAAAAGGTCTGTTTTCTCTGATTGTCAATTTCTCTATATGCCTAGAAAACGGGCATTAGTTTAAGCTTTCATTGAGATGTACAGAGGTACAGATAGGTGATTTGTGATGTAAGCCAGCTTTCTCAGTTCTCGTTTCTCAGTTTCCCATCTGAACAGATGGCATCTTCTGTGTCTCCATACATTTGACATTGGCCATCCTTTACTATGATCACTGCTTATCTCCCTAAGCTGTTTTTCACTCATTTATTCATTCAGTCAGCTGTCAGGTATTAAGCCTAGATATACCTTGGAGACACTGTGAGTTCAGGTCCAGACCGCTTCAACAAAGCAAATATCTCAATAAAATGAGTCACACAATTTTAAAAGTGCATATAAAAGTTATGTTTAGACTAGGCTATAGAATGTTAATTTGCAAAACATTATGTCTACAAAAACAATGTATATACCTCAATTAAAAATATCTTATGATTCAAAACACTAATCATCATCTCACGATGCACAGTTACCACAAACCTTCAATTTGTAAACGTCACAGTATCTTTGAAGTGCACTAAAGCAAACCACAATAAAATGAGGTATGCCTATATTTATTCTTCCCCAGGCTCTGTCCTAGGCAACAAAATCTAGCTGTCCTCAACTCTCTTGAAGCCAACATTCTAGAGGGAGAAATAGCCAATTAATGCATTCCATTAGCTCAACTGCTGTTAAAGGAAAAAAAAAATAAAAGCCATTGATCATGTGGATTTAAACAACTGAAATATATTTCCTCATGGTTCTGGAGGCTAGAAGTCCATGATCAAGATCTGGCTGACTAAGTCTGGGATGAGGACTGTTTCCTGGCTTTTACAAGGCTGTTTTCTCACTGTGTCCTCACATGGCCTTTCCCTTGTGTGCGTGTATGGAGAGAGAGGGAAGTCTCTGGAGCATCTCTTCTTATAAGGACACTAACCCTGGGAGATTAGGGCCCCACCCTCAAGAGCTCATTTAATGTTACGTTCTTCCTTAGAGGCCCCATCTCCACATACAGTCACTCTGGGTGTTAGGACTTCAACATATGATTTTTAAAGGGACACACATTCAGCCCATAGCATATATATAAAGACATTTTTTAAAGGTTACTTCAAATAGTGATAATGTCAATGGGGGAAACAAAAATAAAGTCAAGGACAGGAAGAGAGAACAATTGGGGCAGAGATGGTTGTTGCAACTTTAGCTATAGACCTCTCAGAGGAAGGGAAAGTTGAGTGAAACCAATAATGAAAAAGAGGTTGTTATAGGGAGATTTGGGGAAATAAGCATTCCAGGTAAAAAGAACTGTAAGATCAGTGGCCCAAAATGAGAATGACAGGCTCATGTGACGGAAGGTCATTGTGATTGGTTGGATCCTAGTTGGCTCAAGGAAGAGAGATGGACAGTAGCCTTACTGTGCTAGCAATAGTCGATACCAGGAATTCAGATTTTGTTCTGATTGCCGTGGAAAGCCATTGGCTGGCTGTAGGCTGGTTAATGTACAAAGGAGACTCAAGTTAAGTGGTTAAAGAGAGAAACTCAAATGAATGCCTTACCCATCTTTGGCACACATAGTAAATCCTTCAATACAGTTTTTTTTTTCTTTTTTAAGTGGAAGAATAGATGTTTTCTTACATAGTAATTGTCTTTTTGAAAGTCGGAATTGTTAAAAGTAATTCATATATACACTCTTAATAGGGTACAATTTTATGAGCTCTGAAAAGCACACAATGAACCAACGAAGAAGCAGAACAGTTACATCATTTCCCAGAATTCCCTCGTGTGTCTCTGTGTTCAGACTCCTCCCTTAACCCCAGCCTTTGGCATCCCTTATTTGCTTTTGGTCTGTATAGTTTTTCATTTTCCAAAGCGTTATACAAATAGATATAAAATATAAAGTCTTTTGAGTCTGAGATCTCTCATTCAGCATAATTCATTCAAGATTCACCATGTTAAGCATACCAGTGTTTCTTTCGTTTTAATTGTTTAGTTGCCTCCCAGTGTATGGGTGGACTATACATTGTTTATCGGTTCAGTTGAAGGATATTTGGCTTGTTTCTAGTTTTCGGCAAGTATCAAAGCTGCTGTAAATAACCGCATCAGGGTTTTTGTGTGAAAGCAAGTTTTCATTTGTCTTTAGTTGCTATGCATCAGTGGGATGTTTCAGTTATATGCCATGTGTATTTTAGCTTTATATGAAACTGCCAAGCTGTTTTCTAAAAGGGCAGGACAATTCTGTATTTCCACCAACAAGGAAAGAGAATTCTACCTTCTCAAATTCTGTGACAGCTCTGATTGCCTTTTTTTTTAATTAGATCATTCTAATAGGTACATTACATAGTCAAAATTCATTTTTCCTAAACTACACAAGAGCAGATTTAGAGATGTGGTAGATATAGGTATGGATAGTAAGGAGAATGCAATGGGTAAGGGAGTAATTTTTTCAACGGCATTTTTTTAACCAAAAGCCCCTAACCTTATAATCCTTGTTGAAAACTAGATCAATTTAAGACTCTAGTTCTATAATCCTTGCTTGGAGACTTGTATAGAATCTAAGCTTAAAGAATTTACTCTTTGAACCCTGGAAACATTGAAATCTAGCCCCCCTACACTCAGCTGGGTTCTGGTGGAATGCTTCTTTAGAAAGGTGACTCATGAGATTCTCTATTCAAAATATCAGAGACCTCTGAGAGATGAGGAAGCTTTTGTCTCCAAAATTCCAACCTCAGTCATAAACTATTTGTAAAAAGAAAAGAAAATAAACTAGAAGTAGTAATTCAATTGACTTTGCGATGCCAAGGGAACAGTTCATGCAAAGATGGGCTCAGTAAAGGACAGAAATGGCATGGACCTAACAGAAGCAGAAGATATTAAGAAGAGGTGGCAACAATACACAGAAGAACTCTACAAAAAAGATTTTCATGACCCAGATAATCACGATGAAGTGATCACTCACCTGGAGCCAGACATCTTGGAATGTGAAGTCAAGTGGGCCTTAGGAAGCATCACTAAGAACAAAGCTAGTGGAGGTAATGGAATTCCAGTTGAGCTATTTCAAATCCTGAAAGATGATGCTGTGAAAGTGCTACACTCATTATGCCAGCAAATTTGGAAAATTCAGCAGTGGCCATGGAACTGGAAAATGTCAGTTTTCATTCCAATCCCAAAGAAAGGCAATGCCAAAAAATGCTCAAACTACTGCACAATTGCACTCATCTCTCACACTAGCAAAGTAATGCTCAAAATTCTCCAAGCCAGACTTCAGCAATATGTGAACCGTGAACTTCCAGATGTTCAAGCTGGTTTTATAAAAGACAGAGGAACCAGAGATCAAATTGCCAACATCCACTGGATCATCAAAAAAAGCAAGAGAGTTCCAGGAATACATCTATTTCTGTTTTATTGATTATGGCAAAGCCTTTGATTGTATGGCTCACAATAAACTGTGGAAAATTCTGAAAGAGATGGGGATACCAGACCACCTGACCTGCCTCTTGAGAAACCTGTATGTATGTCAGGAAGCAACAGTTAGAACTGGACATGGAACAACAGACTGGTTCCAAACAGGAAAAGGAATACGTCAAGGCTGTATATTGTCAACCTTCTGATTTAACTTCTATGCAGAGTACATCATGAGAAATGCTGGGCTGGATGACACAAGCTGGAATCAAGATTGCTGGGAGAAATATCAATAACCTCAGATATGTAGATGACACCACCCTTAGGGCAGAAAGCGAAGAAGAACAAAAGAGCCTCTTGATGAAAGTGAACGAGGAGAGTGAAAAAGTTGGCTTAAAGCTCAACATTCAGAAAACGAAGATCATGGCATATGTTCCCATCACTTCCTGGGAAATAGATGGGGAGACAATGGAAACAGTGTCAGACTTTATTTTTCTGGGCTCCAAAATCACTGCAGATGGTGGCTGCAGCTGTGAAATTAAAAGATGCTTACTCCTTGGAAGGAAAGTTATGACCAACTTAGATAGCATATTAAAAAGCAGAGACATTACTTTGTCAACAAAGGTCCATCTAGTCAAAGCTATGGTTTTTCCAGTAGTCATGTATGGATGTGAGAGTTGGACTGTAAAGAAAGCTGAGTGCTGAAGAATTGATGCTTTTGAACTGTGGTGTTGGAGAAGACCCTTGAGAGTCCCTTGGACTGCAAGGAGATCCAACCAGTACATCTTAAAGGAGATCAGTCCTGAATATTCATTGGAAGGACTGATGTTGAAGCTGAAACTCCAATACTTTGGCCTCCTGATGCAAAGAGCTGACTCGTTTGAAAAGACCCTAATGCTAGGAAAGATTGAGGGAAGGAGGAGAAGGGGATGACAGAGGATGAGATGGTTGGATGGCATCACCAACTCATTGCACATGAGTTTGGGTAAATTCCAGGAGTTGGTGATGGACAGGGAGGCCTGGCATGCTGCAGTCCATGGGGTTGCAAAGAGTCGGACATGAGTGAGTGACGTGGAACTGAACTGAAGAGTATGGCAAAATGAAAACAATGATTCCATGATTCCTAATAGACATTTTTCCAATCTATCTTCGTAACAGGGAAATAGTCCATCACAGGCATCCTGGTTTTGTGTGCATGTTCAGTGGTTAGTTACGCTAGACTTTCCCTTACCAGTGAGATATGAAGAAGGAAACATGATTTTAAATTCTTCTGAGGAATCTGAGCATTAGGTAACTTATGGGCTCCAGGATAGAGTCTAAGTGGAGATTTAGTGTCAGTGTTTTCAATAACCTTGAGAGTAGTGAAAATTTTAGTTGCTCATTGGTGTCCAACTTTTTGTGAACTCATGGACTACAGCCCACCAGACTTCTCTCTCCGTGAAACTCTCCAGGCTAGGATACTGGAGTGGGTAACTCTTCCCTTCTCCAGGGGATCTTCCTGACCCAAGTATCGAACTCAGGTCTCCTGCATTGCAGGCAGACTACAGTCTGAGCCACCAGGGACGTCCTAGATCTCTGTTAAATCTATCCTTTAATAGATATCCAGAAGAATCATCCCTCCTCTGATTTGTGGGGCTCTGCCCTTGCCCAGGTGGCACAATGGTAAAGAACCTTCCTGCCAATGCAGGAGAGATGGGTTCAGTCCCTGGATTGGAAAGATCCCCTGGAGGAAGAAATGGCAACCCACTCCCGTATTCTTGCCTGGAAAGTTGAATGAACAGAGGAGGCTGTCCATGGACTGGGCTACAGTCCATAGCATTGCAAAGAGCTGGACAGGACTGAGCAACTTAGCACGCACCTACACGTGATCTTGCCCAGTGTTTTTCTATACTTGTTCACTGGAGGACCCTGGAGGACTAGAAAACGCAGTGCTTTTTAGAGTCTACAGGAGAATATCACATAGGTCCAGAACCTCCATCAGTGCCTTGATTAAATTCAGAAAAGATTCCTATCTTCACCTTGACCCAAACTGTCCACAAAGTGTCCTTTTCTTTTCATGGAGAAAGTACTTAGGTTAGTTTTTGCCTAAGGGCATGGACTAGCATAAATTATCCAGAACTGTCTGGAAGCTGATCCTCTTTCTTGAATGAAGAAATAAATGCAATTATGTCTGTGTAGCACCAGCCACTTTCATAAAGCTTAGTGCTACCCATTCACCTTTTTTTCAAGGAGCTTTCTAATAGTGTTGCCTTAAAACAAACAAAAAAAGACCCACAGCTTTTCTCCCCTATTGATTAAACATACTATTACACTCACCTGGCCTAAGAGATTTCTGCGTGGCCAATTTTATAAGAGGACGCAAAGTTGTCATTTTGTTTAGAACAGTTTATTTCTTAGTGGAATCAAAGACCATCAGCCTCTTGTCCGCTCCTGTTAACAGTGAATGGGTGACACGAGGGTGGAAGTCAGTCTCCTTCAGACACACGTGGTAGCGTTTCGTTAGCAGCCAGGTGTGCATTAGTGTCACAAATCTATGAATCTTCTTTTTTTTTTTCTGTTCGCAGATTTTATTCTTCACCGTACAGTATTGCAACCAACCGCATGATTCCACAGACATCCATCACGCCATTCATTGCTGCTTCCCCTGTCTCCACATACCAGGTATGTCCGATTTACCTGCACGTCCCGAGAGACCTTTCTTGTCGAGACTAGACTATCTCAAGTCAAAAAGGACACAGTAGAATTTTTAAGTTGTCTTCCCTTTAGTCCCATCTTAATGTCATAATATTCAAACTATCCGCTGAGCCTACACTTTCAAGACCTTGTTTGCATCTGTTTCACTTTTTATAAAAGTCCACTGTGCTTCCGTTCTGCCTGCTGAGTTTTCATGATTGTGCTACTTTTCAGCCAACCTTAGTGCAGCTTTCTTACCACTGAGAGGTTACTTTGTGTGTTGTCTGTTGTTTTGGTTGTCACAGTTCCCTAGTGTATCTTTTCTGAGAACCCATTTCCGGCAACTCCTTGCACTCCCTTTGGGATACTGGATCATTGTCATAGTCCTTCTGTGTATCCATGGAAAGCTACACGGATGGATGCTAAATCACTGGCTCCAAGAAATAGGGAAAATTATCAAAGGGGTCAAAGTAATTCCTGCTTCCTCCTCTGACTTCATTCTCACTTCCGAAGAGGTCAGAAGAGACCTCAGGGGTTCCACATGTTGAAACACAAGAAAATCTGAGATTCAGTGTGTGTCCTAAACCGGACGTTGTCACCAGTTAGCGTTAATTGTGCAGGTGGAAAGAAATAGCCATCCTTCCCCTCAATCAGGGCTCCTTATCTTATTTCTTTGAGTTACCACAAATATTTCTCCCTCCTTCTCTTTACCTCATGTAGTTCTTTAGACAGTTCTTCTAACTTTAATTAGAAACCAAATTGCCTATGAATGCTATCTAGCTGGAAAATTGCCTATGAATGCTATCTAGCTGGAAAATTGCCTATGAATGCTATCTAGCTGGTCGAGTGGCATTGTTTACAGCTTTGGAGATAGAGAGCAAGAGTGTGTGCATGTGTGTCTCCTTGTATCATGCATATGGTGGGGGTGGGCGTGGGGGGCTGGGGTGGGGATTGTGATGTTACTGATTGCTACGAATTCAGTGAAGTTTCACGTTCTTCATCCACTACCTATCTATGTCATGTCAGGAGATCCCCACTGTCAGAGCATCCCGCTTGAGACTATGCACATTTTTCCTTAACAGATCCCCCTCACTCCGAAGCAGATCATTTTCATTCTGTGTCTGCACTTAGGTTCTTGATACATGTTAGTGGGTGAGTGGAATAAACTTTTGTGTGAATTGCATTAGAGGGTCTCTGGATGGCTGATTTCTTAAATGCCTTTCCTGGGGACCCATGAGGCTAACTGCAGATGCTGTTCAGTTTTTGTTCTTCCTACAGGCCTGCCTGGTTGTAATGTGTGCTTTTTGGGTTTTTTACCCATTTTTTTTTTTTTTTTTCAAATCTTGGCCTGTGTTTCAGCCAAGACCACCCACTGAGCTCCATTGTAGAGCACTTTGGTGTCATGAATAAAATCTCCACAGAGCTGTCATTTCACTTGGGAGGGCCCATAAGTGGAATTTAACTCCAGCTCTCTTTTCTCAAAAAGGAATTAGAGCAATTTCCTACGTTGTTGATTCTTGCTTTTCACCACTTTTTTTTTTTTTCTTAATCTAAAGTTCATTGGCAGTCTCATTGATGTGAGTCTATTGAAACCAAAATCTTCAGGGCTATCTATGTCACAATCAGCTCTTAGAAGCTGCCTTTCTCATTTGGCTGATGGGGAACATTCAGAACATTTTCCTGGTTCATACACTCATTTTTAGTAACCATACCAATTATTACAAGAGAGAAAAATCACAGACTTACTTAACTTGGGTTTAACCCAAAGCATTCCCCCAAATTTCTGGTTGATCTCTCTAATTCATTCCCTACCTTTCACCACTTGGATTTATTTCCAAGATGGGATCACTTGAGAATTTGAGGTTAGAACCAACGACAGAAAAAAAGGAAGTCTTAGCAATCATGCTAAGTAATGCTTCCTTCTTTATTCACCTGGGTCTTCCAGCGTGTTGACCTCCACACAAGCGATCCCTGAAGCCTCCTAAGACTTTCGTCTCCAATACCAGCCTCCAAATGTGCCCATGGTGTAGCCTGGCCCATGTGGGCATTACCGCCATCTCCAGGGAAGTAGGAATTTGCTTTCATTTTACCATGTTTCAGGGACCAAATGAATCGGGTCCAAGAGTTTCCTTTCTATCCTTAGTTTTGAGCACTGATTTGCTGTAAGTCAGATGGACTCCGCTTTCTTATGACCTAGTGTGACTCCACTGAACGCACGAACCGAGTTCTCTCTGTGATTGCTTTGTGCTAATAAATGCTGTTTGATGCATAGGTCCAGAGTACTTCATGGATGCCTCATCCGCCATACGTTATGCAACCAACAGTAAGTGCTCTCAGTCAACTGAGCCTCGATATTTCTATTATCTGAGTGCAAGCTTTTGTAACGCGTAGACGCTCTGGGGTAAAGCTTTTGTTCTATTCCATGCCTTTTTCTGGCAGCCTTATTTTCCAGATACAAAGATGTTCCTGAAATTCTACACAAGCATGTACAACAGCCAGAGACAGTGACAGTGATGGAGAGAAAGAGAGTTGAGAGAGGAAGAGAGAGGGAGGGAAGGAGGGTAGAGAATCAACTTGATTGGAGGAAATAGCAATCGACTGCTCACGTTGGCGTCTGCCATTTGTTATGAAGAGGGGAGGTCTGCAGGTAGTACTGTGTGCCCTGGACAGTTAAATCCATCATAGGAGGCAAACCTTTCGCTTGTCCTTCTCCTTCTGTTATGCTTTCTTTTCTTTGGATGCTTTGGGAATGAGTTTGCGAATCATGGCTCAGTGTTGACTCAAAGCAACATATTGGAAAGAGGAAGGTATCCATCGACTAATAGGTGTGGCTAGATAGTAGATAGTAAGGTTGGTAGATGACTTTTATGTTAACTAAAAGGGTTGTTCTCTTCTTTAGTGGAAAGTTTCTTCCCCAAATATTCAAACTATGTTCTACTAGCTAGCTTTTCCCATTTTGTGGTACAATATGACATTCGTCCCGAAGGAAAAATATGAGATATTCCATTAGAATACAGGCTGAAGGCGAGTGACTCCGTGTATCTGTGTCAAGTTCTTGCATGTTTTCTAGCTCTTGAAAGGAGGAGGACAGGAAGATTGCTAGAACGATACACTCATGAGAGTCTGGAGGAGGGGAAAGGTCTCCAGCGGGAGGTTGGGTGACAGGGCCTCTGGCGCCCTCTCCTGGATCTGTTCAAATCTGTGACTTTCTCTCCTCTCCTGTCGCTATACCTAACATGGCTTTGGGGAGGATCAAACCCAAGAGAATATACGAAAACAGTGTTTAAAGTATGACATGTTATACCTTATTGTGGTCATTAATCCTTTTTAGTGAATGTATCGGTCGTACAAAGAAGAAGCAATGCTACATTTTAACTCTTTTCAAAGCTAAATATAAATAAAGTCGTGCATATCAAAAACAGGGAGTTACATACACAGGCATCCATTTCCTAGACACAAAAGATCACAGCACCTGGCTTTCATAATTGAACTTTCTCCAGTTTTTTTTTTTAAAGGAGCATTCCATGTTGCTCATAGTTTTGATAGTTTTCTTTGTATTTGAAAAATAAAGTGTATGTAGCTTCTGACAACAGAACTTTAGACCCTATTTTGCAAATACCCCTGCTTACTCTTATTTGCCTACCTTGGGAGCTTTGTGATTTCATCTGGTCTGTTTTGTGGAAATCAGACCGACAGGCAAGGAATCCAGCCAGGCTGTTTTTTTCTGTCCAAGTCATCAGGTAGAATCCAATAGAAGCTGCAGACCAACATATAACACAGACTGGGCCAACACAGGAAGAGGGAAGAAGCCTTGCCAAGTTCTAAAGAGACTTTCTAGAAGGAAGCAACTACCTTCTAAGGAGATAATGGGTGTGTGTTTAGAGAGCGCAGAGGCTAGCTTGGTCCTCATGCGGAGGTCAAGCATCATCTCATTACGACCTCAAGGAATGCACATCTGGCAAAATCTGAATTTTTTTTTCAGATACCAAAGGTGTATGATCCTACAATACTTGGGAAGCTGTGAGGAGAAGGGCGGAAATTTGTGTTTTATTTCAACTGTCATTCAGGACCCTAGCAAAGTGTTTCATGAGCACCTCCTCCTCCCTACCGCAGCTTCCAGCTTCACCCATTTTGGGGTGTATTATTTCTAGTATCTTTTTCCCCAGCAATAGCTGTGTGTGTGTGTGTGAGTGTGTGTGTGTGTGTGTGTGTGTGTGTGTTCATTTGTCCCTATGAGATCTTCTTGCCATGGCTGCTGCCCCCTATTACCCCTTCCCCTGATTAGACTCTGCATGATGTTTGCGCTTAGGTCACCCTGTCTAAGACCACAGTTCCCAATCTTTTGGCACCAGGGACTGGTTTTGTGGAAGATAATCTTTCCACGAACCAGTGGGGCAGGGGATGGTTTCAGGATGATTCAAGGGCATTACATTTATTGTGCAATTTATTTCTATTATTATTACATCAATTCCATCTCAGATCATCAGGCATTAGATCCTGGAGGTTAGGGACCCCTGGTTTAAGATGTAGCACTGGTGCCTGGAACAGATTTCCTGGGAACAGGAGTGGTGCTGGGCCACCCACCACTTTATTGTGTTTAACTTGGAAACACTGGCTAAACAGCATTTTGGAAACACATCACTTGTACCATCAGTTGTTTCCTTATAACAGTTTTGTTGGTTGTGTTATTGTATGAAGAACCTTGATGCAACTGATCTTGGTTTTATTATCAGAATGGGGTTGTTTCAATTAATTGCTCTGTAATATCAAAACACAAAAATACGTAGGTGATGATCTAGGGCAAATAAATAAAATCACCTGGATGTGAAGAGAAGGAATGAATGACTTGGTGATTAGTAGCATGGATTCTTGGTTAGGCTCTTTAGGAAAGGAAACCCTTTCTGATCTAGGACTTTGGGCAATTAAACTTTCTGAGCCACAGTTTTCTTGTCTGTAATATGGACACAGTCACGGCTAAATTATAATGCTTTCAGTTGATTAAGTGAAGTAATGCTTTAAAGCTCTTAAAATAGCACCCAAGAAATATCAAACACTCAATAAATTGCTGTTAGCATTGCTCAGTTATGTGAGTAGATGACTGCAAATGCTGCTTTAGATTAGGCCAATTATGTAAAATGAGTGTTGGTACAGGAAGAGCTGGAGAAAAAGCAATAATCAGCCAGGTCTTCCGCATTTATCCTGCACATTTTGCACGCTTTACTAATGAGTTTGGTGGAGGTAGCCTCTGTGGCTATAAATAAGATGAATCACTTAGACTGGTGCTTCTCTGATTTACTTGCTGAATCTTTCAACACCTATAATAAAAATAAATGCAAGTAATGAAAATAAGAATTAAAGGCCAACAGGGTTACCTCTTGTGTGGCAGTCACTGGAACCTATTTTACAAATAAATTCAAGGTGTGAATAGCTACACATCTCCCTTAGGTTGCCCATGATAATGATTTGTTTGCAACTTTTCTCCTTTCTCATGCCTTCTCTTCCACGATTTTGCAAAACTCTCACAGATAAGGTCTCTGTACATAGGGTAAAGACATGCTTCCCCCATCGTGATGAAGTGCACGGATCCCTACACTGTACCCAGAGTCCTGCAGGTCCTTTGTAGGCTTGACTCGCCCGCCCCAAGGTTTCAGCCAGGCTTGTATCTGAAGCCAGTGCTTCAGTCAAGTCTTAACCCAGATCACGGTGCCTCTGGTCTTTTCCTACCTGGGAGGGTAATGCTCTGTAAGGGAGACGTGAACTGATGGAAAGAAAGGATGAGAGACCAACAGAAATCCTGAGTGTAAAGCTACAGCTGGCTTAGGCTTTCTTCTTCAGAGACTGACATTTCTGAGTTGTGTTCAGTGTACCTTTTCGTAACTTTAGAAGAAAGACTCTGAGAAACTTTTCACTTTTATGCAAAAGGGGCTAAAAGTTTCCTTGCCTGGATCCTCTCTCATACTGGTGTTTCTGCAAGGAAACCATTCTCTGTCTGTTTGCTGGACTCTGGAACTTGATTGGGTCAAATCCTGCTGATGACAGCGAGAGCATTTTCATTTGCACTTTATTTTTTGTTCACTGAAAGAGAACACTGCGAGATGAAATCAGGAACGCACTGTTTGCTGATGTTGCCGATGCCATCAGGCATGTGTTGCTGATTGCCAGTCCGAGGTTTCTTTCCTAAACTCTGAAATTTCACCATGATGCTGGCAGGATTTTAATAGGTGATGGATTGAGCTAGATATCTACTTTGCTTGGCAGCTTGTCACACTGGAATCTTCTATGAATGCACAATTGAAATCCCCATGTTGGGATACATCAGGTATTTTGCTAAATTTGTGCTGACAGGGAGAAAAGATGTTCGCTCCCAAGAAGAAGCAGAGTTCAGGTCTCTTAAATTCTATTTAGGCTTGTGTGAATCATAAACCTTCTGTTCTTCGTGTGTTTAGCATTATTTATTCTCAAAGATAAAGGTCAGTCTTCATTTTTACCTAATTACAAACAGGATATCTAACTACTGGGTTTCCCTGATCGCTCAGACAGTAAAGAATCCACCTTGCAGAGGACACCCAGGTTCAATCCCTGTATTCGGAAAATCTCCTGGAGAAGCAAGGGATACCCACTCCAGTATTCTTGCCTGGAGACTCCCATGGACAGAGGAAGCTAGAGGGCTACAGTCCATGGGGTCGCAAAGAGTCAGACATGACTGAATGACTATACTAATACTATACTATCTGACTACAGGATTCTAAGAAATGCAAGATGCTTTTATGGAACCACTGTGTGATTTGTTGCTACACATGGCTAAATTATAACACTTCTGATGAATAAGCCTTACATTTGCAGCTAACGTGTCAATATAAACTTTCCCTCTAGAACAACAACAACAACAACAAAGTTCAAGAAAGCTCCAAGAATATTTCATTGGTAATTGGTGGTTAGGTAAGGCTTAATTTTAAGGGCTCTGTCCTCCAGACTTGCAGACACATTTCCCCTAAAAGCACATCATCAAGTTTGGCAAGGACATTGAAATCATTAGAATTCTGTTCAGAAAGCAGTGTTTTCAGATAGTATCTTTTTTATTCCAGCTGCTGAGCTGAGCAAAAATTCTAACCTTCTGAGTTTCATTGTCACAGTACCAAAGAAAGACAAAATGTGTTTGCTATGTAGGGACTTTACCTGGTGGATCTACTGGCCAAATTTTTTTTAAAGAAACTAGCAAACACAAATCAGTAACTTTAGCCCATGTACACTATTTCTACCAGAAGAAAATTCAAAAATGTTTGAAAATAAATTTAGACGGAACATCTTCATATGGATGTCAGCTCCCTGTAAGTAGATTTCTGGGGTAAAGTAAATACAGACACTTGCACACAGTTTCTCTGATACCCTAACTACTGTAGCAAGAAGAGCTGGTCTTGCCATTGTTAAATGTAACTTCAAAATTCTATGGCAACTTAAAAAATAATAATAATCTAAAATGAACTTAGGGGCAATACACATCCAAGCAATGAAATTCAAAGCTCATGATTCAAAAGTGCCTGCACAGCCACTATGGAGGTTCCTTTAAAAACTAAAAGTAGAGTCTCCGTGTAGTAGCGTTAATCTCTCAGTCATGTCCAACTCCGCGACACCATGGACTGCGGCCCGCCAGGCTCCTCTGTCCATGGGATTCTCCAGGCAAGAATGCTGGAGTGAGTTGCCATTCCCTTCTCCAGGAGATCTTCCCAACCCAAGGATAGAACCTGGGTCTCCTGCATTGAAGGCAGATTCTTTACCTTCTGAGCTACAGGGAAGATCCAAGTAAAAGTCACTCAGTCATGTCTGACTCTTTGGACCCCATGGACTATACAGACCATGGAATTCTCCAGGCCAGAACACCAGAGTGGGTTCCCTTCTCCAGGGGATCTTCCCAACCCAGGGATCGAACCCAGGTCTCCCGCAATGCAGACAGATTCTTCACCAGCTGAGTCACAAGGCAAGCCCCAGAATACTGGAGTGGGTAGCCTTATCCCTTCTCCAGCAGATCTTCCCCACCCAGGAATCAAACCTGGGTTCCCTGCATTGCAGGAGGATTCTTTACCAACTGAACAACCGGGGAAGAACTCCAACAAGTGAATGTCCCTCAGTCGTATCTGACTCTTTAGGACCCCATGGACTATACAGTCCGTGGAATTCTCCAAGCCAGAATACTGGAGTGGGTAGCATTTCCCTTCTCCAGGGGATCTTCCTAACCCAGGGATCAGACCGAGGTCTCCTGCATTGCAGGTGGATTCTTTACCAGCTGAGCCACCAGGGAAGCCCAGAAGAAAGTGAAAGTCACTCTGTCCGCTCCAGCTCTTTGCAACCCCCTGGACTAGTTCTCCAGGCCAGAATACTGGAGTGGGTACCTTTTTCCCTTCTCCAGTGGATCTTCCCTACCCAGGAATCAGACAGGGGTTTCCTGCATTGCAGGAGGATTCTTTACCAGCTGAGCCACCAGGGAAGACCCCCGAAAAGTGAAAGTTCCTCAGTTGTGTCTGACTCTTTGTGACCCTCATGGACTGTACAGGCCAGAATACTGGTGTGGATAGCATTTCCCTTCTCCGGGGGATCTTCCCAACCCAGGGATAGAACCCAGGTCTCCTGCATTGCAGGTGGATTCTTTACCAGTTGAGCTATCAGGGAAGCCCCAAAGACTCCATATGACCCAGCAATCTCACTCCTGGGCATATATCTGCAGAAAACCATAATTCGAAAAGATACATGCATCCCAATATTCATTGCAGCACTATTTACAATGCCAGGACATGGAAGCAACCTAAATGTCCACCAACGAAAGAATGGATAAAGATGTGGTACCTATATGTAATGGAATATTACTCAGCCATTGTATATGTGTATATGTGGTAAATATATACAATGGAACATTTTCAATATTGAAAAAAGAAATAATGCCATTTGCAGCAACATGGGTAGATCTAGAGACTCGCACTGACTGAAGTAAGTTAGAAAGGGAAAAGTAAAGACCATTTAATATTGCTTATATGTGGAATCTAGAAAAATGGTACAGACGAACTTATTGGCAAAGCACAAATAAAGTCACAGGTGTAGAAAACAAGCTTATAGTTACCACAGTGTTGGGGGAGGGGGATGCATTAGAAGATTGGGATTGGCATATATACACTATTGATACTGTGTATAAGATAGATTACTAATGAGAAGCTGCGGTATAGTCCCTGATAGCTCAGTTGATAAAAAATCCACCTGCAATGCAGGAGACCCCTGTTTGATTCCTGGGTCAGGAAGATCCACTGGAGAAGAGACAGGCTACCCACTCCAGTATCGGGCTTCCCTTGTGGCTCAGCTGGTAAAGAATCTGTCTACAATGCGGGAGACATGGTTTCGATCCCTGGGTTGGGAAGATCCAAGGCCATACCCATTCCAGTATTCAGGCCTGGAGAAGTCCACGGACTGTAAAATCCATGGGGTCGCAAAGAGTCAGCCCCAGCTGAGAAACTTCCACTTTCAGCACAGGAACTCTACTCAGTATTCTGTGGTGACTTGAATGGGGAGGAAATACAATAAAGAGGGGATATATCATATGTATGGGTTCCCAAGTGGCTCTCGTGGTAGAGAACCTGCCTGCTAATGCACGAGACGTAAGAGGCATGGGCTCAGTCCCTGGGTCTGGAAATTCCCCTGAGCAGGGCATGGCAGCCTACTCCGATATTCTTGCCTGGAGAATCCCATGGGCAAAGGAGCCCGGCGGGTTATGGTCCACAGGTTCACAAAGAGCTGGACACAACTGAAGCAACTTAGCACACGTATGCACACACGCATACATATAGCTGATTTACTTTGCTTACAGCAGAAACTAACAACATGGTAAAGCAGGCTTCCCTGGTGGCTCAGAGGTTAAAGCGTCTGCCTCCAATGCGGGAGACCTGGGATCGATCCCTGGGTCAGAAAGATCCCCTGGAGAAGGAAATGGCAACCCACTCCAGTATTCTTGCCTGGAGAATCCCATGGACGGAGAAGCCTAGTAGGTTACAGTCCACAGGGTTGCAAAGAGTCGGACACGACTGAGCAACTTCACCTTCACCTTCACCTTAAATAAAAATAAAACACAAATGTATATACAGCGTAAAACTTTCCTTGTAGGACTCTTTCACTCAACACCTCTATCCTCCAGGAAAAAACACTTGAGCATTAGTTTGTATGTCAGCATGCAGTCAATTGTTTTGTATACACAAGTGCATGTGTGCTGAGGTGTGTGCTTTAAACATATACATGGTCACTCTTCAAATACGGTATTGCAGTTGGCTTTATTTTTCCCAACAATAGAACATGCTAGAGGTCATTACATATGAGTCACATAAAGATCTATGTCAACTCTTTAACACTTTATAGCATGTCATTACATAAATGTACCAGTTTCTTATTCATAGTCCGTTAATTTGTAGCTGGTACTTGTTGTACACTTAAGACTAATATTGAGCACTTGTGAAAAAATATCTGCGATGTATTTTCTGGAACAACAGTTATGTGTGTTTTAAAATTTGATATAGTTATTTTCAAATTGTACTTTAAGTGAGAGTGTTTATTTCCCCAGGCCTCAATTAATATTGGGTAATCCCAACTTTCAAATATGTTGTTAATGTGATAAACAGTGAGTGGTATCTTACCAATGTTATTTATTTCTCTGAGTCCTAGAAAAGTTAGGTGACTTTTATATGTATATTGACTAATTTTTTTTTCTTCTGTGCTCCAAGTTTATTTGTTTTGCTCATTTCTCTGTTTGAGTAATGATCTTATTTTTTTTTAAAGGAACTTATTACAGTCTTTAACTTAACATCACCGGAGATATTCTGGATATTTTCCCAGTTTATTTGGAGTTTAATTTTATGGTATTTAAATGCATGACTTTAGTATTTAGCATTATATATTTCATATTTATTTTCCCTTTAGGGCCGCGCTCAGCAAACTTTTTCTATAGACAAACAACAAGATGTTCTGTGTTTCGAGCCATGTGGTCACTGCCACGCCCACGCTCCTGTGGTTACAGTATGAAGGCAACCACACATAATTCATCCATGGATTGCCAGGGCTGAGTTCCAATAAAACTTTATTTACAGAAAGAGGTGAGGGCCGCATCTGGCTCACACGCTATATTTTGCCAGTCTATGCTTTAAAATACCTGGACTCCGTGCAAAATACCTTATTAACTGTATGATTTAAAGCACCATTTTTTTTGTGTTATAGTGTTTATAGTAACTTTTAATATTTTGTTATATTTTGGAGTTTATTTTGTAGCATGAAATGAGACTGTGATCCAACTTTTTTTTTTTTTCCTTCACCCAAACAGGTAACCAGTTATCATAACAATGTCTACCATATGAATCATCTCTATTTTCTCTACTGATATAAAACTTTATGCCAATTGTTATAATAGAATTTTTATATCTTTGAATCTATTTCTACACATAATTCGGTCCTACCTGTTTCTTGACTACACTCTATTATTTTAATTACTATCACTTTATAATAGCACCACTTGCTTCAATTGTTACATTTTCTTGTCTCTCAAAATTTTTTCATATCATTTTACATTTTCAGATTACATTAGGAGAAGTTGAATTGTTTTTCTTTTGTTTAATTCTGAAATTTTGGTGGGGATCACCATAAATTTATATATTAAGCAACAGGAAAGTTAAGAACATCATACATTTACAACATTAACCTTTTATCTAAGAAAAAAAATACCATATACTCAAGAATTATTTCTTTTTTCACTTATATTGCTGTATAATTGACAAATAACGTTTTAAAATAATTAAACATCCTGGTGATTTGAAATATATATTATATATACATGGAACTTTCCTTGTGGTCCAATGGTTAAGATTCCTGACTTCTAATACAGAAGTCATAGCTTTGATCCCTGGTCGGTAAACTAATATCCCACATGCCATGCAGTACAGCCCCTCAAAATGAATTTATTTTGAAATAATTCCCACCATCTAGTTATAATTATTAACTAACTCTCATCACTTCATATATTTATCCTGTTTTTCTGATGAGAACATTTAAGTTCAACTTTCTTAGCCAATTTCAGTTATTCAGCATAGTGTTGTTATTAGCTATAGTTTACATGATTTAAGTTAGCGTCTCAGATCCTGTTTATCTTATAGTTGAAAATTTGTACCCTTAACCAAACACCCGTTTGCCCCACCCCACCCCAGCCCTTAGCAACCAGTCTCTCCTCAGTTCCTATGGGTTGGAAGGTTTTTGTCTTTCTCTATCTTCCATATATAAGTGACGCTATGTAGTATCTGTCTTTATTTGGTATATTTTACTTTGCATAATGCTCTCAAGGTTGTTCAGTTCAGTCACTCAGTCGTGTCCAACTCTTTGTGACCGCATGGACTGCAGGCCTCCCTGTCCATCACCAACTCCCGGAGTTCACTCAGACTCACATCTATTGAGTCGGTGATGCCATCCAACCATCTCATCCTCTGTCGTCCCCTTCTCCTCTTGCCCTCAATCTTTCCCAGCATCAAGGTCTTTTCAAATGAGTCAGCTGTTTACATCAGGTGGCCAAAGTATTGGAGTTCCAGCTTCAGCATCAGTCCTTCCAATGAACACCCAGGACTGATATCCTTTAGGATGGACTGGTTGGATCTCCTTGCAGTCCAAGGAACTCTCAAGAGTCTTCTCCAACACCACAGTTCAAAAGCATCAGTTCTTCGGCACTAAGCTTTCTTTACAGTCCAACTCTCACATCCATACATGACTACTGGAAAAACCATAGCCTTGACAAGACAGACTTTTGTTGGCAAAGTAATGGCTCTGCTTTTTAATATGCTGTCTAGGTTGGTCATAACTTTTCTTCCAAAGAGTAAGTGTCTTTTAATTTCATGGCTGCAGTCACCATCTGCAGTGATACTGGAGCCCAAAAAAATAAAGCCTGTCACTGTTCCTATTGTTTTCCCATCTATTTCCCATGAAGTGATGGGACCAGATGCCATGATCTTAATTTTTTGAATGTTGAGTTTTAAGCCAACTTTTTCACTCTCTTCTTTCACTTTCATCAAGAGGCTCTTTAGTTCTTCACTTTCTGCCATAAGGTGGTGTCATCTGCATATCTGAGGTTATTGATATTTCTCCCAGCAATCTTGATTCCAGATTCTGCTCCATCCAGCCCAGCATTTCTCATGCTGTGTTCTGTATATAAGTTAAATAAGCAGGGTAACAACATATAGCCTTGACATACTTCTTTCCTGATTTGGAACCAGTCTGTTNAGGTTATTGATATTTCTCCCGGCAATCTTGATTCCAGATTCTGCTTCATCCAACCCAGTGTTTCTCATGATGTACTCTGCATATAAGTTAAATAAGCAGGGTGACGATAGACAGCCTTGACATACTCCTTTTCCTATTTGGAACCAGTATATTGTTCTATGTCCAGTTCTAACTGTTGCTTCCTGACCTGCTACAGATTTCTCAGGAGGCAAGTCAGGTGATCTGGTATTCCTATCTATTTCAGAATTTTCCATGGTTTGTTGTAATCCACACAGTCAAAGGCTTTGGCATAGTCCATAAAGCAGAAGTAGATGTTTTTCTGGAACTCTCTTGCTTTTTCGATGATCCAGCAGATGTTGCCAATTTGACCTCTGGGTCCTCTGCCTTTTCTAAAACCAGCTTGAACATCAGGAAGTTCATGGTTCACATACTGTTGAAGCCTGCCTTGGAGACACTTTTGAACATTACTTTGCTAGCATGTGAGATGAGTGCAACTGTGTGGTAGTTTTAGCATTCTTTGGCATTGCTATTCTTTGAGATTGGAATGAAAACTGACCTTTTCCAGTTCTGTGGCAGCTGAGCTTTCCAAATTTGCTGGCATATTGAATGCAGCACTTTCACAGCATCATCTTTTAGGATTTTAAATAGCTCCACTGGAATTCCATCACCTCCACTAGCTTTGTTCACAGTGATCCTTCCTAAGGCCCATTTGACTTCGCATTCCAGGATGTCTGGCTCTAAGTGAATGATCACACCGTCATGATTATCTGGGTCATAAAGATCTTTTGTCTATAGTTCTACCATGTATTCTTGCCACCTCTTCTTAATATCTTCTGCTTCTGTTAGGTCCAGACCATTTCTGTCCTTTATTGTGCCCATCTTTGCATGAAATGTTCCCTTGGTATCTCTAATTTTCTTGAAGAGATCTCTAGTTGTTCCAGTTCTATTGTTTCCTCTATTTCTTTGCATTGTTCACTAAGAAAGGCTTTCTTATCTCTCCGAGCTATTCTTTGAACTCTGCATTCAAATGGGTATATCTTTCCTTTTTTCCTTTGCCTTTCACTTCTCTTCTTTTCACAGATATTTGTAAGGCCTCCTCAGACAACCATTTTGCCTCTTTCTTTTTCTTTATCTTGGGGATGATCTTGATCACTGCCTCCTGGACAATGTCACACACCTCCATCCATACCATAGTTCTTCAGGCATTCTGTCTATAGGATCTAATCCCTTGAATCTATTTGTCACTTCCACTGTATATTTGTAAGGGATTTGATTTAGGTTATACCTGAAAGGTCTAGTGGTTTTCTATACTTTCTTCAGTTTAAGTCTGTTTAGCAACAAGGAGTTCATTATCTGAGCCGTTGTCAGCTCCCAGTCTTGTTTTTGCTGGCTGTACGGAGCTTCTCCATCTTTGGCTGCAAATAATATATTTAATCTGATTTCGGTATTGACCATCTGGTGATGTCCATGTGTATAGCTTTCTCTTGTGTTGTTGGAAGAGGGTGTTTGCTATGACCAGTGCATTTTCTTGGCAAAACTCTATTCGTCTTTGCCCTGCTTCATTCCGCATTCCAAGGCCAAATTTGCCTGTTACTCCAGGTGTTTCTTGACTTCCTACTTTTGCGTTCCAGTCCCTTATAATGAAAAGGACATCTTTTTGGGGTGACTGGAGCTACTTTGAGGAGATACCCCATGTCCAAGGGCAAAGGAGAAGCCCTAGTAAGAGGGGCAAAATCACACTTAGAATTAAACCCCATACCCACCAAGATGCTCAGAGGGCTCAAACAAGCCTTGTGCACATGAGGGCTCAGAGACCCCACAGAGACTGAGATGGAACTGTGTTTGAGTGTCTCCTGCAGAGGTGCAGGTCAGCAGTGGCCTGCCACAGGGGCAGGGGCCATGGGTGCAGCAGAGCTGGGTATGGCATAAGCCATCTTGGAGGAGGTCACCATTAACCCCACCATAGAGCCACCAGAGCTTACATAGGACTGGGGAACCAGACTCTTGGAGGGCACAAACAGAACCTTGTGCACCAGGACCCAGGAGTCAGGAGCAGTGACCCCACAAGAGACTGACCCAACCTTGCCTGTGAGTGTCCAGGTGTCCAAGGTTATCCATGTTGTCACAAATGGCAGGGTTCCTTCTTTTTGTGACTGAATAATATTCCAGTATGCACACACATATATGTATGTGTGTATATGCATATACATATATAATAAGTATATAAAATGTCGCCCTTTCTTCCATTCATCCATTGATGGCAACTTACATTGTTCCATATCTTTGCTATTGTGAATAATTCTACAATGGACATGAGAGGGAAAATATCCATTTCTCCTTGAAATAGTAACTTGTTTAAGTCTTTTTCTGTGCCCTGTTATGCCAGGCATCAACTGTTCATTTTAGGAAACTGAGAACATTGATTTCAATGAAAAAAACAACAGAAAATATACAAATATTTTTAAGTATTAAATATGCACAGAATATTCTAGATACTGTTTGAAACGAGGGAGAGTAAGAAGGAAACTCACAACTGTGGAAAATTCTGAAAGAGATGGGAATACCAGACCACCTAACCTGCCTCTTGAAAAATCTGTATGCAGGTCAGGAAACAACAGTTAGAACTGGACATGGAACAACAGACTGGTTCCAAATAGGAAAAGGAGTACATCAAGGCTATATACTGTCACCCTGCTTATTTAACTTATATGCAGAATACATCATGAGAAACACTGGACTGGAAGAAACACAAGCTGGAATCAAGATTGCCGGGAGAAGTATCAATAACCTCAGATATGCAGATGACACCACCCTTATGGCAGAAAGTGAGGAGGAGCTAAAAAGCCTCTTGATGAAAGTGAAGGAGGAGAGTGAAAAAGTTGGCTTAAAGCTCAACATTCAGAAAACGAAGATCATGGCATCTGGTCCCATCACTTCATGGGAAATGTGCATTTAGGTTGTTTCCATATTTTGGCTATTGTGAATAGTATTGCACTTAATATTGGAGTGTAGATGTCTCTTCTCGATCCTAATTTCAATTTTTAGAATAAATACCCCAAATGGAATTGTTTGATCATATGGTAGTTACATTATTTAATTTTTTGGTGGAAATTCCAGGTTGTTTTCCATAGGAGCTGCACCATTTCCCATCCTGTTTTCAGGGCTAGCGTTGTTGTTCTGTCATCCAGTTGTGTCCGACTCTTTGCTATGCCATGGACTGCAGCACGCTAGGCCTCTCTGTCCTTCACCATCTCCCAAAGTTTGCCCAAGTTCATGTCCATTGTATTGGTGATGCCATTCAGCCATCTCATCCTCAGATGCCTCACCACTTGTCTACTTTTTATTTTAATTTGTGATAAATATCCTGACAAGACTGTGAAGAAGGCTGAACGCCGAAGAATTGATGCTTTTGAACTGTGGTGTTGGAGAAGACTCTTGAGAGTCCCTTGGACTGCAAGGAGATCCAACCAGCCCATTCTGAAGGAGATCAGCCCTGGGATTTCTTTGGAAGGAATGATGCTAACGCTGAAACTCCAGTACTTTGGCCACCTCATGCGAAGAGCTGACTCATTGGAAAAGACTTTGATGCTGGAAGGGATTGGGGGCAGGAGGAGAAGGGGACGACAGAGGATAAGATGGCTGGATGGCATCACGGACTTGATGGACGTGAATCTGAGTGAACTCCGGGAGTTGGTGATGGACAGGGAGGCCTGGTGTGCTGCGATTCATGGGGTTGTAAAGAGTCGGACATGACTGAGCGACTGAACTGAACTGATGAGGTTATATCTTAATGTGGCTTTAATCTTCATTTCCCTGATGATTAGTGATGTAGAACATCTCTTCATATACCTGCTGGCAATTTGCAACAGGTGAAATGTCTACTAAGCCCTTAGCCCATTTTTAAATTGGGTTATATATATATATATATATTTAAGTNACTGATGAGGTTATATCTTAATGTGGCTTTAATCTTCATTTCCCTGATGATTAGTGATGTAGAACATCTCTTCATATACCTGCTGACAATTTGCAACAGGTGAAATGTCTACTAAGCCCTTAGCCCATTTTTAAATTGGGTTATATATATATATATATTTAAGTTGTTTGCATTCCTTACACACTTTGGATATTAACCCCTTATCAAAAATGTTTTTTGCAAATTTTTTCTCCCATTCTGTAGATTGTCTTTTCATCATTTTGATGCTGTGTAGAAGCTTTTTCGTTTGATGTAATATTACTTGGTTATTTTTGCTCTTGCCGTTTCTACTTTCAGTGTCATTTCCAAGAAATCACTGACAAGATAAATGTCCTTAAATTTTCCCTTTCTTTTCTTCCTGGATTTCTGCAAGTTCAGGTATTATAATTAAGTTTTTACTCCATTTTTAAGTTGTTTTTGTGTATGGTGTAAGTAAGGGTCAAATTTCAATCTTTTGCATGTAGCTATTCAGTTTTCCCTGAACTGTGTTCTGAGAGAGTACCCTTTCCCAATTGTGTATTCTTAATTCTCTTGCTGAAGATCAGGTGACTGCATATATTTGAGTATAATTCTGAGTTTTGAACTTGAGTTGAATATAATTCTGAATATAATAAAATAAATATAATTTTGATTCTGTTGTATCAGTCTATGTGTCTATTTTTATGCCAGTACTATAGTGTTTCCTTTTATTACTGTACTTTTGTAATATATTTTGAAATTTTAAAAAAAGTGATGTTTCTCGCTTTGTTGTTTTTTAAGATTACTTTGGTTACTTGAGGTCTTCTGTGAATTTTAGGATTATTTCCTCTATTTCAGCATGCTTATGTATTTATTCTGGGCTTTTTCTCTATGTACTTAGCTACAATATTTAGTGATTTTGCTCATCTTGTTTAACATTGTGTTCTTAGTACCAAGTACAGTGCTAGGAAAATAGTGTGTTTCTCAAAAATACTTAGTGAATGGTGTTGATTAGGAGAAAGGGAAAAAAGAAAGGGAAGAAGGAAGGAAGAGAGAGAGGATCAATATATAGAAAGTCTCTGGTTAGCTTTGCTGGTAGAGATGAATATGATGATGAATAAAATGGTGACAAAGGCAACAAACAGTGGTGATTAAATCTTAAAAAGAGCTAGATACGATCATAAATTCTAGAATGCCAATGCTATATAACAAGTGATATTCTGATTCATTTGTATTGTTGGTTTAATTAATGCTAATTGAACACAGTGTGGGGTTCCCTCGTGGCTCAGTGATGAATAATCTATCTGCCAATGCAGGAGATGCAAGTTTGACCCCTGGGTCAGGGAGATGCCCTGGAGAAGGAAATAGCAACCCTCTCCAGTATTCTTGCCTGGGAAATCCCATGGACAGAGAAGTCTCATGAGTTACAGTCAGTGGGTAACAAGAGTCAGATATGATTAGCGACTAACCCACTCTTTAAAAGTAACATTTAGTAAATTTGTCACCAGGCTAATTTGCCCATGTTTCTGAATTACTCAGTGTACTGAATGTGTGGTTTACTAGGCCTGATAGTGTAAATTGTTTTAATCACAATTACTTTAACTTTTTTGACCAGCATATGATATTAAAGTTAAACATATTTTACAATATTTAAATTTGTTCTAAAACATCAAATGTTTGGTTAATTTTCTTATTCAAAACATCCCATTATGCTCTAATAGTAAAATGTGTGTTTTACATGTAATACTTAATTTTTAACATGTTTTTACTTTGATTCAAAATATATGAAACATTCCTGAGATCATTCCTCTAGCATAATAAAAATTTCACTTCAGTTCATTTGCTCAGTTGGGTCTGACTCTTTGTGACCCCATGAATTGCAGCATGCCAGGCCTCCCTGTCCATCACCGACTGCTGGAACCTACTCAAATTCATGTTCATTGAGTCAGTGATGCCATCTGAGCATCTCATCCTCTGTTGTCCCCTTCCCCTCCTGCCCTCAATCTTTCCCAGCATCAGGGTCTTTTCAAATGTGTCAGCTCTTAGTATCAGGTGGACAAATTATTAGAGTTTCAGCTTCAACATCAGTCCTTCCAATGAACACTCAGGACTGATCTCCTTTAGGATGGACTAGTTGGATCTCCTTGCAGTCCAAGGTACTCTCAAGAGTCTTCTTCAAGACACAGTTCAAAAGCGTCAATTCTTCAGCACTCAGCTTTCTTTATGTTCCAAATCTTACATCCATACATAACTACTGGAGAAACCATAGCTTTGACTAGATGGACCTTTGTTGGCAAAGTAATGTCTCTGCTTTTTAATATGCTATCTAGGTTGGTCAATAAAAATTTATGCATTTCTGTATTTCATATAATGAATGTTTTATATAAGGCAAGACAACTTCAAAGCTTGTTGGTTATATTTTAGAGCCATATCTTAATGAAATAACAAACACATGCAAAAAAAAAAGGTTCACAGTGAGTATAAACATAACCTCTTTAGAATAAATAGTTCAGTCTAAGACATAGATGTTTTATCAATGGCTGTAATTGGAAGAAAGGAGGTTTGCAACCACTCAAAATAAAATATAATGGCTTGTGTCAGAGTGTTATGAAATATATTCTTTTTAAGAGCAGAGGGGGCAAAAGAATGAAAAACATGATGGACCTTGAATAACAGCTCAACAGTAATGCTGTATAATTGCTTTTCATCCTTTCTATCAGCAGTGAAGCTTTAAAACATTGATCAAAGATGATGACTATCACAAAGTGCTTAAAGTTCAGCACATTGTTAAATTTCCTCAGCTTCAGAAATAATTATAGCATGAGCAAGCATAAAAATGGTTCCCCCACCTTCACCCACCTTCTTCAAATGATTTTCCAGCCAAGGTAGATGGGATTAAAAGAAATCTGACATGAATGAGCTACATTAGAACATCAATGTCAAAAGATATATCAGAGGCACTTTGCCTCAAAAGAATAAAAATACCGTGAACGTTCCACATTAGTGCACACCAGAATTCAGTCACCGTTCTTACTGACAAACACAGTGTTGCAATAAAGGACACAAGACATACACTATGCATAAGAAAGTGCAACACAGAATGAGAAGTGTTCATTGATGAGATAAGAATGTCACTTGTCTGCTAAGACTTTACAGCTAAAGAAATGATGGAGAAAGAAGATTTTAACCCGTTTATGAGAGTAATAGATAAAGGATTTCTTTCCAAAAATTCAGTAGTTTAGTAATTTAGATTAACATCTTAAAATTATGCTTTTATTAGAATTTAGCTATATTAATTTATTCATTTGAAAGTGTAAAGTGTTCGCCACTTAGTCATGTCCCACTCTTTGCAACCCCATGATCTGTAGGCCACCAGGCTCCTCTGCCCATGGGATTTCTTAGACAAGAATACCAGAATGGGTAGACATTCCCTTACCCGGGGGAGCTTCCCAACCCAGGGATCAAACCTGGCCTCCTGCACTGCAGACAGATTCTTTGCCATCTGAGCTAATTCATTTAATACATTTAAAACTAATGATTGAAATCATTAGTAAGTGCCAGGCATCCTGCAGACAACAGGTAAGGTGCTGTTACAACAGCTGTACACGGGGCTCCTTGCCACACTATTTCAACTCATCTGATTTCAGCACAGGCATTCAGGCTAGATAGTCACATCTCTCTGCCAGCTTCTTACACAAAGTGCTCACTCGGATGTCTCCACTACAGAATGTCACTCCGTTACAATGAGAGAAATTAGGAACTAAGGAGCATGAAGTGCCCTTCAAGGGAGTTTTAATCAGAGGTATGAAGGATAGATGTTACATATCCGATGTTATCTGGAAGGAAAAATTAAGATCCATTCAGCATAGTTTCTCATTTAATTCCCTGGGAGTGGATTTAGCTCTTGTTCACAACACTAACCAGATCATTAAGTGTTTTAAGAACTGGCTTTGTTTTTTACCTGCCCAGTTTTCCCATTCTCTCCATTTTGTTACTCTATTCCCCCACGCCCAACCCAATCCGACGTTTCCAAGTGCTTGTTTCAGGACTCGCTCTCTGGAAGGAACCTAAACCAAAGCAGTTGACTCTCCAAGTAGCAGTAAGACTTTAGATGGGATTCTGAAATTGGTTCTCTCATAGTTCCAATGGCAATAAGAACCCTATTGATGGTGATAAATGGTAAATGAAATGCCGAAAACACCTTGCTTTCTTGCTTGTTTTACCGCTACATCTTAGAGGCTCAGTTGGGGAGAGCTGAATAAGAATCAGGTGGAGGGAAGCACACAGGTGTATGCAGTAGCTCTAACATGTGAAGAGGGCAAGCCCTTTAAAAGGTTTGTGAAGGCAGCTTACGCTTTTCAGTTGTTCCAGAAGACTTGAGGTAGAAGAATGGTGGGCTGTGTTCAGACGGTTATCAGCTCAGAGCATGCTAGACAATTAAGAAGGCTTCTTGCATTATTTGTTACCTACAACTAGAGGACAGATAACACTGAAAAAACAGGTTCAGGGTTTAATTGCAACTGTTGAACAATTGCAAAATACATAGACCACTGAGCTTCTGGGGATTTCCTGACATGAGCGTTCTGATAGTGAAAAAGCAAGGCCCTGAGGATTCAGATAACTGGGGAAAATTGACCAGAGAATTTCCACCTCCAGACTTTCCTAATATCTCTGGACTTTAAGAGCAGTGTCTTCTGTTCACTGTGGACAACGTGAATAAGTTACCTGAGGTGAGTGCCTTTAAATATGTTTTTTTTTCACCTTATGGTCATCTGCATCTTCAATATTTGACTCAAATCTGTAAATATTATCAACTTTCAGTGTAGTACAAGAAAGGAAATATAGTCTCTGTTACTAGTAAGATATCAGGCAAGTTTCAAAACTGTGCTAATAGTTTAATACACACTAACAGAAACTCAGAAATATATCTAGGAGTGGATATGATAATATTTTATTGGATAATATATATAATATATATTATATAGAATAATATATCCATAATATAAGGCAGGAGAAGTATGGCTTTATTTACCTGAAGGCATATTTTAGTGACATAAAAACACATTTATTTAGTAACATAAAATACATTCTATATGAACACTTGGAGCTGGTTTTAATATGATGCTGGAAGGACTATTTAAAGCTTGAATACAGTAGTGGTTTACAATAAATGATGTGGCAATGTCAGAATTGCTTTAGCAAAGTTCTAAGGAAGAGGTCAACCTAGTGGGCCTGAGAAAAGAGGTTTATTACTTGAGACTGGAATTTTCTTAGCCTTTGGCCTTTAGAAGGCCCAGAGAACGACATGCAGTGCAACAGAGAGGTATTGAAGAAAGTTAATGGCTGTTTTCTTTGGGCCAGAACTAACAGTGAGTGACGCTTCTGTATTTCTTGTCGTGATAGAATCCCTGCCTAATAGAACACAGGTGATGACACTTAAAGGCAAGACACACATAATAGTAATAATGAAAATAAAGCATTATGGTAGGGTATCTTTACTCAAAGCAATCTGTGGCTATGGCTTTAAGACAATAGTGGTCCAAGATGGAAGAGAACTAGTCAACAGAACAAGCCATCACTAGCCTTATTTAACCAGAATAAGTTGATACTGGTTGTTTCTATGGAAATTTGTGATCACTTGCTCAGTTTCCAGAGTTGAAACACTTCGACCCAGGTTCACTGATAAAAGATAAGTCTAGACACTTGTGAGGAGAGATCCTGAAATGGTATTATTAACATGTGTATGACGTTAGTATTTCCCCAGTACTTCTGTAAATGGCTTGTGACTGTTTAAAAGAGTAATGGCTCCTTGGGGAAAGGAGAATTCCTTTGGATTGCTGAATATACGATCTGATTGAACACTGATATCAGTGGCACCTAAATGCAATCACCATATCTGTTTAAAGTTGGATCTTATAAAGACCAGGTACTCTCTAGAGTTCTAATCCAAGTCCATAAAATACACAGACCCAATCTGTGGTTTTTATTGACTCTTAAGTATATTTGTGTTGGACATACTTAGCAGCTGGCATAAATTTAAACATTGATTACCTGGACTTAGAACCATGATAGAAGAGGCCTTGAAATTACCTATTCCTGGCTGAACAAATAAATCAGAGGCAATAAAAGACCTTGAGTAGAACTGTGGGTATTAATGTTGTTCTCAAAAACAGAAAGAAGATATAGTAGACTCTATCCCATTTCAATTTATCTCTTTGACCCATTCAAAACTCAAATGAATTGCAGCTAATGACACTGTACTATGTAATCTTAGCAAGTGGTTGCCTCCATCAGAGTCATTGTGCTTAATGTGGCAAATTTACCAGAAGGAATCAATAAACGGCCTCTGGCACGCTGTATGCTTTATTGATTTAGAAAATATGTTAGTAAGAGAATCAAATGTAGTTAGCTGTTACATGAGAAGAAGAGCAGTAGCCTAGAGATGTCTACCACTATAGGAGAATTGAAGTGTGGGATGCTAAATTTGGGGAATTTGTGAATGCCATTTGCAAATCCAATCTTACCATTTCTATGTGACATAACATTATATTGGAGACCCTGCTATGCTAAGTCACTTCAGTCGTGTCTGACTCTGTGTGATCCCATAGGCGGCAGCCCACCAGGCTCCCCCGTCCCTGGGATTCTCCAGGCAAGAATACTGGAGTGGGTTGCCATTTCCTTCTCCAATGCATGAAAGAGAAAAGTGAAAGTGAAGTCGCTCAGTCTGTCCGACTGTTAGCGANAGATGTGTATAAGAGACAGCTCCAGGCAAGAATACTGGAGTGGGTTGCCATTTCCTTCTCCAATGCATGAAAGAGAAAAGTGAAAGTGAAGTCGCTCAGTCTGTCCGACTGTTAGCGACCCCATGGACTGCAGCCCACCAGGCTACTCCGTCCATTGGATTTTCCAGGCAAGAGTACTGGGGTGGGGTGCCATTGCCTTCCCCGATATTGGAGACCCTAGTCAGCACAAATTGGAAAAAAAAGAAGCTAAACAGCCTTTATTCACAGAAAATAAAATCATATACATGGAAGATCTAAGGAATCTACAGAAAGATCTGTAGGAATTAGATTTAGCAAAGTCAATGGATACAGTAATATTTAGAAATCATTTATGTTTTTATATACTAGAAATACACAATTGGGTAATGGAATAAAAAAGCAATATCAATGGATAAAACATAAAAATATTGAATATATAAGAATACATTTAGCAAAACATGTGAAGGACCAGTACAAAGAACACTATAAAACTTTGCAAAGAGAAGTTAAAGAGAAAGTAGAGAGTGGAGTTATGCATGTGAATTTGATAACACGATAATTTTAAGTTATTTTCTGCAATTAATCTTTACAGTTCAAAATTTCAATTAAAATAGGATTTTTTCAGCAAAATCAACAAGTTGGTACAAAATTTATACAAATATGCTTTGGACCTATAGTAGCCAAAATGATTAGAAAAAATAACAAACTTTGTACTTATACTACCTTAATTTATGTTCCAACTCAAATGTTTGTCGACAGCTGAACTGATAAACATTAAGGTGTATTGGTAAAAAAAAAAGAAAAGAAAAGAAAATGTTAATGAAGAACAACAAATACTGATACAGCTGACAATGGAGATAAATCTCAGAAATATCCTTACATAAAGTCAAATGCAAATTTGTACTACTGTATTCATTTAAATTCAGTTCAGCTCAGTCGCTCAGTCGTGTCTAACTCTTTGCGACCACATGAATCGCAGCACGCCAGGCCTCCCTGTCCATCACCATCTCCTGGAGTTCACTCAGACTCATGTCCATCGAGTCCGTGATGCCATCCAGCCATCTCATCCTCGGTCGGCCCTTTCTCCTCCTCCCCCAATCCCTCCCAACATCAGAGTCTTTTCCAATGAGTCCAGTCTTCTCATGAGGTGGCCAAAGTACTGGAGTTTCAGCTTTATCATCATTCCTTCCAAAGAAATCCCAGGGCTGATCTCCTTCAGAATGGCCTGGTTGGATCTCCTTGCAGTCCAAGGGACTCTCAAGAGTCTTCTCCAACACCACAGTTCAAAAGCATCAATTCTTCGGCGCTCAGCTTTCTTCACAAGTGGTTGATATTTAAAATCTTAGAAAAATAGAATATAAGGCTAGAAAGGAAAAGAGTGGTTTCCTGGTGACTGACTAAAATGAGACACAAGAGAAATTTGGAGGAATGGAAATGCGTACATAAGTATACATTTGTGATAATTCCTTGAGCTATATACTGAAATCACTATTAGTCTATGTAAGTCATACCTCAAAGTTTATTTATAATAAATGGTTATCAAATGAAATTTTACAAAACTCAAGTAGGAAACAGAATCATTCATTAATTGGGTTTTGTGAATAATGGAAAAAGTTGACAAATGGGTATTATGAAAGTTACTTATGATACTTGAAATCCATTTGAAATATTAACTATTGTTGCCTTTCATCTGAAAATGTGATTTTGCACTTCCAATTTCCTTTTCCTACTATTGAAATCCCAAACCACCCAATCATGTTTTGTATAAAGACACACTCTCCCTTTTCCAGTGAGTAATATTTTATAAAAATAGAAATAAATACAGTGAAGTAGAATAAAGGATGCCTCAACTTTTAGTTATATATATTCTTAAATTTGTTAGGCAACTTAATGGCTACTTAAGTTACAACTTATGTAACTTAAAAATGATTAATTAAAATAACATGTTAATTTATTCTTTATACAATGTATGAAGTTAATCATTAGATGCTGCAAACCAGAGTGTAGGCAAATATGTGTCAGAGTATGAAAACTTAACAAAATTCTAAAGCTTGCAGATTGAATGAGATATTAAAGTGTACCTATAAAGATAAAACATAATACATTATATTGTACCTTGTGTGAAGAAAAGTTGTTGAAATCATAGCATAGGATTGTCAGATTGCAATATAGAACAAGTGCTGACAATCAGATTATCTCCTTCAGCACATGAAACTAGTTAGAGCTCACCTTTATCTATTCCACAACAATCAGGTGGACCAGGAAAATCATTTGATGGATTGTTTATTGCCATACCGTTAGAGTTTGTCTGGAACTTGCTTGTTTCCTAAATGTTGGTTCAATTTGGTGTTCTTCCAATAAGTCCTGGTTTTGGCTTAAACTGGTTAAATTAAGTTTCTGGCAGGTGCACTTGCACATCTCTTTACTAGATTACAGAATATTTAGGAAGCAGAAAACACAATTATATTTATCAGCTTATTCCCAATGATACAGTATAGGCTTAGTGACTAATGCATGCATGGCTTAAACTCAATAAATGTTTGATGGATATACACATAAATGACTATAAGGACAATATACGTAGTATATTTTTGTGAAATGGTAAATTGTACTGTGTAGTTGTATTGTGAACACATTAAAAGGAATAATGAGATATAAAAATTGGAATTGTTGGTAATCACTGTGTAGACAGATTTAAAAAGCCAGATTGAATTTGTGTTTGATTTGTTGGCAAGATAATAATAATGCATTAATTACTATTTTAAAATAAATACATGAGAAGTAGTATATAGTATAAATTTGAGAGACATTTTTATGGGGAAAATGACAGCTTTGGTTTTGGTTACTGTTTTTCAATCAGTTGTCTCAACACACTGTTGAGGATACATTTGTTAAAAAGATAAAGAGGCAAGAGTTGATCTAACACATTTGGAAATATATAGTCAAAATCGAGTTTATTGTTTGGAATTAACAACAAGGAAATCATAGAATATTTATGGGTTTTCCATTGTCTATATATAACAAAGAAACAATTCTATTGCTTTTGATGAGAAGTAAAAAGAAACAGAACTAAGGTAAGTGTCATTCTGAATTAGGTGTTAGATCATCTCCTTCAATACACAGTATTTAGTGTTTTATCAACAAATGCATAATTAAATTTTATTGTCATGACATTGCAAACTCATTTCCTTAAATTCTCACACACTCACCTATTTCCCAGTCATACAAAACCCATGAGCTTCTAGCAATCAACTTTTTCAGTTTTCTTAAATGGTTTTGATAGATGGGACTACTCAGACTCATTATTTTGTGTTTCCTGTTCAATTTCATCTAGAATGTTCAGTGAATGGGGATAGATTTGTTCACAATATTTCCTTGCTATTTTTTAATGGCTGTGGGACCAGTAGTGATATTCCCTTTTTTGTTTCTGATATTTTAAATTCCCCCTGACTTGTGAATTATTTAGGGATTGTTGATACTTAGGCATTTTACAACTTTGTTAGTGATTTCTAGTTTAAAATCTATTTAGTCTGAGAACAAACTTTGTGTGGTTTCTTTTTCTTTTTTTTCATTTCTTGGATTTTACTTCCTGCTTGCACTGAGCATAGATTTCAGTCAAAAGTGGTCTGTTCTGTTCATGCCCTTCCTTGGCCACGGGTATGACTTTCTAAAGTTCTGAGTATATACAGGCACTTTTGGATGCCTTCATGCCCTAAAGAAACTCTCTCCTAAGCTTTTCCTCCCAGGCTTCAGGCTCTCTCTTGTACGTCACAACTGTCGTCTTTCTCCCCAGGTAACCTTGGGCATTTTGCTTGCCTAACAATGTTTTTGAACAATTTTTCTACTTTTCCACCCTGGTGAGTTCCAAATTAGGAAAGACAGAGATGTGTTTCTTGTCTCATTCTTGAGGCTATTTCCCAGACAATTTAAAGGAGACAAACTCAATAATCTATAAAAATGTCTGCTCTGCTCCCTTTAGAACCAGTTACTAGGGTCACACAGTTACTAGGCAACACAAACTGTTTAAGATTGCTGCCAAACCATGTAGAGGTAAGGAGCATGGAAAAGTTAAAAATACCACAAAATTTTCCTACCATTTTTAAGTTACATATTTTTTGAATTGTCATGTGTGTGGTTACTGTAAAGCCTTGACTGTTTTCCAGAGTTTTGAATAAATTGGTTCATTTAAAGTGACTATTGATATGTTTGGAGTAGAATCTACAATTTCTTTAGTTGTTTTCTATTTCATTTGTTCTTTAGCATATATATATATATATATAGGATGCCTCCATCTAATCTAATTTTCTATACTTTATAATTCAGTTTTAATTCTGTTTTGAAAAATTCTAAGTTTTAGTGCTTGCCTTAAGGTTAAGAGTATGCATCTCAAAATATTCTCATTATATTTACAAAATGCTGTGTCATTTCATGTGTAAAGACTTTCTAATGTACTTTCCTAATTCCTTTCTGTTATTCCTGTTACCATTATTATTATACATTTCATTTATAAATGTTATAAAAACAATGCAGTGTTCCTATCTTATGATTTAAACAACTATATTTGGATAATTTAAGAAAAAGGCTTTTTTTTTTTTTTTTTTTTTACTTTTTCTAACTTTGTAGATCTGAGTTTCTAATCTGTGTCTTATTACTTCCTGATCATTTATTGTATCAACTGGAAATCAATTTTTAATTTTTGTCTGAGAAAGTATTTGTTCTTTCTTTTGTTAAGTATATTTTCTTCTGAAATGAGTTATAATTGAGTTACACTAAACTGCACACATTTAAAGTGTGCAATTTGATTGTTTTATATATGTTGGTACTTACGAAAACATCACCACATTCTTAGGTTTCTTAGCTGTATAGTTTTCATTTCTCTCTTTTGCATTTTACTTGCACTTTATTTGTACAAGAAATCAAGTTGTTTACTATGCAGTTTCTCACATTTTGTCTTTTGCTAACTACAGGTGCTATTGTGGTAGTTAACATATGGCTTTTGTTTTTTGTATTCCCTTAAATTGGTACTTGAAACTAGATGTTCTGTTGGATTCAGTCTTAACTTTTTTGAGGACGTGGACAAGGCTGCTACATAGATGGATTATCCTCTTCTAACAGTAGTTTATGTAGTGAGGTTTTGCCAAGTGTTGACATTCTCAATATCTGATGAACGTTTATTCTAAGTATATATTTCTGGAAGAATAAAATTATTATTTCAGAATTTTTTTAGTTGTCACCTCATTTTCTACTGGTTTGCTTAGTTTTGATGAAGGGGTCTGTTGTAATTTTGGCCTTTTTTTTTTTGTCTATAAGAAATGTGTTCATTTTTCCTCTTATGATTTTCAAAATTTTCCCTTTGTGCTTTTCAGTAGTTGAAATATAAGACATCTGTGCATTCTCATTGTCCCATTTTATGTAAGGGACTGGAACAGTTGAAGATTTTGGTATCCAGGGACATGCTGTAACCATACCTTGTGGACAGTGAGGGGTGACTGTATACATAGATGCTTTTTTAGTTTTGCTTGGCTGTGTGTGTATATTTTATAATATTTGGATCTGTGTTTTTTGTACCTGGAACAAATTTTGAAAAAATTCACATTCTTCTTCAAATATGTATTTTGCCCTATTGTCTTTCTTCAATTAAATGTATGTTTGATATTTTCATATTATTCCACAACTGTTAGATGCTCTGTAATGCTTTTATGTTTTTCACTTTTCAGCTCAGTTTGGGTAATATCTACTGGCTTCAAGTTCTCTGACTTTTTTTTCCTTGTCTGTATCATCTAGTGATTCTTCATCTCATCTTTGTTACTGTGTTTTCTTTAATTCTAGATCACTATTTGATTTTTTCTCATAACTTTTCTTTCTCTGCTGAAACTACTTATCTGATCATTCATGTTATCCACTTTTTTCCCCACTAAAAGCTTTAATATGTCAAACATATTTACATAAAATTTACTATTGAATAATTGCACTTCCTAGGTGGCACAGGGGTAAATAATCTACCTGCTAATACAGGAGACACAAGAGATGCAGATTTGATCCCTGGGTGAGGAAGTTCCCCTGGAATAGGAAATGGCAAAACCCATTCCAATATTCTTGCCTGGAAAATTCCACAGACAGAGGATCCTGGCAGGGTACAGTCCATAGGGTCTCAAAGAGTTGGACATGACTGAACAACATGTATGTCTAACAGTTACAACATCTTTATAATAGTTGAAGCTAGCTCCAGTGATTACTTTGTCCCTTGAGACTGTTAAATCTTTTTGCAACTTTGTTGAAAGCTGGCCGTGTTGTGTAGGATGCTAGATACTGAGATACATGATTTTTTAAAGTTATCTCATCAAAGTCTTCATTGTGTGGGTTTATGTTAATCTAGTCAAGTGCTGGTCTGATTTTGAACTTCTTGCTTCTAAAGTGCACCAAAGACTTCAAGTGATAAGTTTTTTAGTGGCAACTTGCTTTTAAGGAGTAGTCTAAATTTGCTAGAGAATTTTTCTGAGGTCTGATGTTGTTTGGCTTTAGGTCTCTCAATCTGCTTGATTTAGAGTGTTTTGTGAACCTTAGGGAAATGTCTGTCTTTTGTTTTCCCAGTTGTGCTATACTATTATTTGTACTTGATTCTTTTAGCATGACAGAAGGAGACACAATGGGGTGTTATTTGATTGTACTGATTAAGCCTCCATCTTAGGCAGGCACTGTGAACTTGATTCTTGGAAATGTGGTGTTTACAGATATTGCCACCTCTGTCTAAATGTAACATTAAGCCTAGCATATATTCCTGCCCGTTCCTGATGTGTAGTTTTCTTTTTGTCTTCTATTTCCACTTTCTCAGAGGCAGTTTTTTATTTGTATTTCTTTACTTTACAATACTGTATTGGTTTTGCCGTACATCAACATGAATCCACCACGCGTGTACATCAGAAGCAGTTTTTAACTCCTCTTGCAGGCTAAAGGTTTTGTAACAAAGGGAAGATAAGAAGATGAGTCTGGGTAAGGGGTCAGCAGTGTCTGCTGATGAAACTGTCAGGATTTTTTTTTTTTTTTGACCTTGTTGGAGTCTGCTAGGGTTCCAAAAGAAAAAGCCCACAAAAGGGTATCATCTTAACATGTCTGCATCACATATGGGCTTTACCGTCTCAAGCTAGCCCACACTGGAGCCTTAGCAATTTAAGAATCACTAAGCTGACTCATCTTACTGGTTTATATGGCATTTGGCAACTTCTATTCCAGGTACTGTTCATGGGGTTCTCAAGGCAAGAATGCTGAAACGGTTTGCCATTCCCTTCTCCAGTGGGCCACATTGCACAACATTCAGAAAACAAAGATCATGGCATCTGGTCCCATCACTTCATGGGAAATAGATGGGGAAACAGTGGAAACAGTGTCAGACTTTATTTTGGGGGGCTCCAAAATCACTGCAGATGGTGACTGCAGCCATGAAATTAAAAGACATTTACTCCTTGGCAGAAAAGTTATGACCAACCTAGACAGCATATTCAAAAGCAGAGATATTACTTTGCCAACAAAGGTCCATCTAGTCAAGACTATGGATTTTCCAGTAGTCATGTATGGATGTGAGAGTTGGACTGTGAAGAAAGCTGAGCGCCAAAGAATTGATGCTTTTGAACTGTGGTGTTGGA
>SJYX01002069.1:99599-118174 GCA_006410675.1 Oreotragus oreotragus
GAGAAGACTCTTGAGAGTCCTTTGGACTGCAAGGAGATCCGACCAGTCCATTCTGAAGGAGATCAGCCATGGGATTTCTTTGGAGGGAACGATGCTGAAGCTGAAACTCCAGTACTTTGGCCATCTCATGTGAAGAATTGACTCATTGGAAAAGACTCTGATGCTGGGAGGGATTGGGGACAAGAGGAGAAGGGGACAACAGAGGATGAAATGACAGTATAGCATCACTGACTCGATGGACATGAGTCTGAGTGAACTCTGGGGGTTCGTGATGGACAAGGAGGCCTGGCGTGCTGCGATTCATGGGGTCGTAAAGAGTCGGACACGACTGAGTGACTGACTAAACTGAACTGATTCCAGGTAAGCAAAAGCCTAAATCCAGTTTCTCTCTTCTGTTACCTGTTTCTCTTTAGATTTGGAGTTAGTTGTTTGCCTTGCAATTTCAATTTCCTCATGTAAATTAGTTGTAGATTTCAGCTGTTATTCCTATGAGTGTAGAAATGCTACTCTCCAGTTCTCAATATCTCAAACTAAAATTATCCTATGGAACTATTTTGAACATAAATTTTTAGGAAGCTGTGTGTAGAGTTGAAAATGCTTATATTTTAGAATTCACATAGTTGTTTCATGTAACCAACTCTTCCCTTTACATGTACTAGTATCTCTGTATAGATAATGACCTCTGATTAACACCAAGAAGAAACTGATACTAACCTTGTAGAGCTAATATGAGACTTAAATGACTGTGAGGAATATGAAAAGTCTAGGACAAATAAAGCACTTATTAAATATTTTTGTTATTTTCTTGATTTTTAAGTTTTATTGGAGTGTAGTTGACTTGATATACTCTGTTAGTTTCAGGTGTATAGGACAGTAATTCAGTTATACATAAACATATATCCATTCTTTTTCAGATTCTTTCCCCACATACAGAATATTGAGTAGGATTTCATGTGTTACAGAGTAGGTCATTGTTGTATATCTATTTTATGTATAGTAGCTATTTCAAATCCTGAAAGATGATGCTGTGAAAGTGCTGCACTCAATATGCCAGCAAATTTGGAACACTCAGCAGTGGCCACNGTGCACTGGGATGACCCAGAGGGATGGTATGGGGAGGGAGGAGGGAGGGGGGTTCAGGATGGGGAACACATGTGCACCCGTGGCAGATTCATGTTGATGTATGGCAAAACCAATATAATATTGTAAAGTAATTACCCTCCAATTAAAATAAATAAATTTAAATTAAAAAATAAAATAGAAAGGAAACCTTTTCCATGAAATTAACACAAAAAAAGTCTGAGGGGGTCCTCAGATTATTTCAGGAGGCAGCAAGGCAAATAGCCTGCATTAAGTGGGATGGCTGTGGTTAGGGAATAAGAGAAAGGTTTGGTTCAAAAGGTACATTGTTGTCTATTGGAATGCAACTATTGTTCATCAAATATGGCATACTTTCCTATACACTTCTTAAATTTTTTAAAGAACTTTTATTTTATTTTATTTTTTTTTTTGGCTCTGCTGTGTCATCGTTGCCACGTGTGGGCTTTCTGTAGTGTGGTAAGTCAGCCTGGGCGTCTCACTGCAGAGGCTCCTCTTGTAGCTCGCGGGCTCGGTAGCTGTGCAGGAGAGGCTTAGTTGCTCCACAGCATCTGGGATCTTCCTGGACCAGGAATTGAACCCATGCCTCTTGCACACTGGAAGGTGGATTCTTAACAAACGGACCATAGGGAAGTCCCAAGGCATAGCGTACTTTTTGGAACTGAAGGCATGTAATTCTGAATAAAACATTGACAGGTACAAAGAGAAAAAGTTCCAATGATACATCACCTTCGATATGTCCAGTATGTGCTCAGAATTTCTTTTTCAGAGCTACATCACAAAACTGGAATTTGCCAATTTATTTATAAATGTGTTGGCAACATTACAATCGTAATAGCCATTTAGCATATCAAATATAGTTAAATGTTGTAAACATTGAATACAGTGTTTATCGTATCTCTTAAAACCTTATTTTCTGTGGATTATCTCTAGAGAAAGCAAGTATGCAGCTAAAATAAAATCCATATCATACTTTCTAGGAAACAGTGAGTTACCGAGGCAACACAGTCATAGATAGGAATGGCAAATAATTTACTTTATGAACATTGCCAGGGCAACAGAGACTACTTATGAAATGAGTGGAGGATTGAGGACTAGGGTACAGATAATCTATGGAACTATTTTTTCTTTTGTAGCACATTGGAATAAAATATTCCAGTGTTATATCTGAAACCTTCACAGTTTTGTGAAGTATGTGAATATTCATTAAACAAATGATAATGAGTAAGTTTAAATATGAAGAGTATTTCTAAATATTAAAAGGTATATTATTCACTATTTCTTGCCTCGCAGAAATGTCATAGGGATATTTTAGTTTGGTTTAAAGATGAACCCTTGCTGGATTAACATTGGAGAGCCCAGTTACTGCTACCTAGGTTCTGTGTTGCAGTTTAGGATCATCATTAACTGTGTTGACTAGTGTAGGTTTTGTTAGAGAAATAACTAAGATGTAATGGATAGGGGGAGGGGACATAGTCATATATGTTATAATGATGTATGCTTTGGGGAAAAAAAGGCAATATTTTAGCTTCAGTAACAAAGGTTAGAATTTTTACAATTTAGAGTCTTATTCTTTTTTTTTTTTCAGTGTTACAGCTCTATTTTATTTAGAAGATAGCAGGAGAATCCATCCTCGAAGCGTGAGGGCATGCCAACCCAAAGACTTGAAGGGAAGAGAGTGGAGGAGCGCGTGGGAGAGGGGGAGAGAGAGAGAGAGCAAGGCTTTTGTCTCCTCCTTTTATATGTTTTTCCTCCACCTGGGCCTGCCCCATGCAAACTGGGCCTAGCCAGGAGTGCTGTTTGTTCCACCTGAAGTCTTCACTCTGGTCCTCAGACCTTCTTTTGTTCTATTTTTGCGGGCTTTTCCCTTCCTTGTCTTTTAGCCACCGCCATCTTGGACTCCTTTTCCCTGTTCTACCTGCCTAACATTCCCCCCTCAAGAGATGGGAGGCCCAGTTCTTTGGGAACAGGGGCGTCGAGGTCTTTCTGGCTACTTCCTGCTGAACTGGGGCGGCGAGGGATATTGGGCCTCCCCCTCCTGCTAGTCTCAAGCCTCAGAGTCCTTACAGCGGTGTCCGTCTAAGGGTGTGATATTTTCCGTGGTCGGCTGGAGTTTTCTATCTTTGTTGAACTGGCACTGCCTGTTGTAGCTTGTTGACCTGGGCAGAGACAAAACAGGTCAGACAATTGACAGTACATGGAATAATCATAAGCATCATCAATGTGGCCTAACAGGGACTGGTAGGGGCGTTAGTCAATTTTAAATTCACATCGCCAGGACGGCTCAAGTCCCTCCTTGTTCAGGGATCAGAAGATCTATCTCCTGTCTGTTTTGGAGTACAGTCTCTGTCAAGCTGTGTTGGCTCTTTAGAGCTATCCTGAGAAATCTTATTCTTAGAAACCTGATTTGGGGGTGTTCATTAGAATGGCACTCACTGGTAGCCCTGAATAGGTATCTGAGATCTCCCAGGGGCTCACAGGTGAATTGAGTGCCCTCTTCTGTCTTCTTCCATGGCTTGACTCATGAGTAGTGAATCCAGGAGTCATGCTCTTGTACCTTGACTGCTGTGGGGGTAGAAAGTATTACAGGGTAGGAACCCTTCCATGTGGGCTGGAGTTGAGCTTTTGGGGACCCATCTTTCCAGACTTTAATTAGGACTTGAGTCCCTGGAGCATATAGTGATGCTTAGAATCTTTTTGGTCCTGGTTTATACCCCACAAATGTATATCCTGTTGGAATTGCCCAATGGCCCTGGTATAAGACGGGAGGGTCTGAAACTCTGGATCTAGGAAGAGGTCACTGACATAAACAAAAGGTCTCCCATATAGCATCTCATAAGAACTAAGACCAAGCTGTTCCTTAGGGGCAATGCGGGTGCAGAGGAGAGCGATTGGTAAAGTCTCCTTCCATCCCAGGGAGGTCTCCTGGGTTATCTTTTTTATAGCTGATTTTAAGAACTGATTGGCTCTTTCTACTTTTCCCAAAGATTGAGGCCTCCAGGCACAATGGAGATAATAAGTAATGCCCAATGCTTTTGAGACCCCTTGGGTGACCTTGGAAGTAAATGATGTCCCATTGTCATTTTGTAATGACCTAGGCAGACCAAATCTTGGAATGATTTCATGGAGCAGTTTTTTTTTACCACCTCCTCAGCCTTCTCAGTCTGGGTGGGAAAGCCTTCAATCCATCCTGTGAATGTATCTATCATGACTAATATGTATTTATACCCTTGAGAAACTGGCATCTGGGTGAAGTCCATCTGCCAGTCCTCTCCTGGGTAGGCCCCANCTGAACTCCCAGGTAAGTGACCTTTGTCTAGACCATCTGTGCCTTAGCACAGGAGACCTTATATCCTCTTTCTGCCAAGAAGTTTAGAATGAATTGCATGTTGTTGGGCACTTTTCTCATCTGGAGAGCAGATTAGTAGGTCATCTACATATTGTAATATTTTCCCATTAGGTCCCAGGTCCAGATCTAGGAGATCCCGCTAAGGGCCTGTCCAAACAGGTGGGGGCTATCTCTGAACCCCTGAGGTAATACTGGCCAAGTCATCTGTTGGCGTTTTTCTCCTGGGGCCTCCCACTCAAAGGCAAAAACATATTGGGATTCTTTAGCCAATGGTATGCAAAAAAATGCATCTTTGAGATCCAAGACTGTAAACCACTTGGCACTGGGTGGGATTTCTCCAAAGACTGCATAGGGATTGGGTACTATGGGATGGAGGGGAACTACAGCTTCATTTATGATCCAGAGATCTTGAACCATTTGCCAGGTTGTGTCTTTTTTCTTTACTGAGTGGATTGGGGTGTTATATGGTGAACTGGTGGGGACCAACAGCCCACAAGCAAGGAATTTATTTATTAAAGGCTGTAGTCCCTCCCGAGCCTCTCTTTCGAGAGGGTATTGTTTCTGGTTAGGAAACCGAATGGGATCTCGGAGGACAATGATGACCAGTTCGGCTTGGTGGGCTCGTCCAGGAATCCCCTGGTCCCATACCTGGGGGTTAATTTTGTCTTCCCATAGTTTTTGGTCCCTGTCTATTGAAGGTGTAATGGGTTCTTCAGTAGTAACCAGGAGCTGCAGGGCTCTAGGGGCTGAAAAACTTCCCATCACAGAGTGGCCCCCAGTTTAGTGAGTATATCTCTTCCCAATAAGGGAGTAGGACCCTCAGGGACCACTAGAAACTGGTGGGAAAATATCTGCCCATCCCAGCAACAAAGAAGTGCTCGGGTGAATCTTTTAGTAGTTGCTTTTCCTGTAGCACCCGAAATGGTACAGGTTTGGGAGGAGAAGGCTCCGGAGTAGGCGATCAAGACAGAGTAGGTAGCCCCTGTGTCAACCAAGAAATTCTCGGACCTACCTGCCACATCCAGTTGCACCCTTGGCTCCAGCCCCGTGATGGTTATCTGTGACAGGCGGGCTGGCTGGAGCGGGCCGCTTCAGTCCTCTTGAACCATCGTGAGGGTAGGCTTGGCGCTTGACCTTGAGACTCTTGGGTCCCAAGGGCAGAGTGCCACCCAGTGTCCCAGTTGATGGCATTTGTGGCAAGCCATTCTAGAAGACTTGTCACGGTTTGGACACTCTTTGGCCCAATGCCCCGCCTGTCTGCAGATCAGGCATTTGTCTCGTGCCTTGGCCTTCAAGGACTCGGGGTTTGCCATAGGGCTTCTCTGGAGGGCGGCCAGCATCTGGGCATGCCTGGTCTCTTCCTTTCTCTCCTTCTCCTGGGCCTTGGCTTCCTTCTCCTGTTCTCTGTTATAAAAGGTATCGGTGGCTGTCTGGACCATCTCATCTAAAGGGGCAGCGGGGTCCTGCTGTTGTAGCTGTTGTAACTTAATTTTGATATCTGATGCACATTGGGACAGGAATTTGTCCTTTAAAATCACCTGTCCCTCATAAGAGTCTAAGTCCAGATTGGTAAACTTTTGGAGTACCTCTTTTAGCCTTTCCAGAAAGGCAATGGGGTTCTCATTGGGCTCCTGAGTTATTGCTGTTTCCATGGGTGGACTTCCTTAGGGGTGAGTCTTTCTGAAGCTTATCCTACCCAGAACTGTTGCAACCTGAGAGCCAGGCGTCCCCGGGCCAGGGTACAGATCCCCAGGCAGGCTGAGGCGTGACAGCCTCCTAGAGATCGAATCCCCAGGCAGGTTGAGGCGTGACGGCCTCCAGAGAATTGTATAGTCTTCCTCTTAAAAATACTAATACAAATGCTGCTAAAATGCCTTCAAACTTTACTACTGCCTACGAGGAATATTTACTAAAGGTAAGACTTGAATTCACACTTTCTCCCTGTTTTAATACAGTTTGCTTCTCTCTTGTTCAAGCTCCCTCTTAGAAAATACTTATAATATATTCAGCTATGGGTAGTCAGAAAAATGTGTGCAAAGCACATAATTGGTAAAGAAGATGGAGTTATTCATTGTGCCAGGGAGTAAAGGAATAAGGGCAGGCTTCACAGACGAGGTAACTCCTGAGCTTGGCTTTGCCTATTAGACTTCTCCACCAGTTTGACAGAGATGAGAAGGAGAAGGGTTCTCCACTAGAGTGTTCCTATTTAGATGGCTCTTTGAAACTATAGCCTTTGTATGCAGTGTATTCAGTAATATTACATGTATGTGTAGTGGACAAAATTAAATCCTTATTTGAAGCATCTAGTCTTTCGAGCAAGTAGAGAAGTTAAAGTCTTTTGAAAGTAGAGAGTTAAAGTAAACACCTCCTACATATTTTTTCTATGAATTCATAGGAATGATTGTATTGGGGGAGTGGAATTGTCGTAGAGAGTAAGCTGACTGTTCCCTGAGTGGTGGGGTCGGGGAAGAGACAGGAAAGGAAGTGCAGAGAGAAGGACTCAGTGCCCATCAGTCTTTAGATAAGTTCAGATTATCCATCCATTGTTCTGTTTGCATTTTAGTTAATATAGCTATCCATTGAAAAACAAGTTTTTCAGGCCCAGTGTTGGATGTCAGGCAGGAAGAGTGTTCTAAGCAAACCCCAGGTCATTGGCAAGGCTTTGACTTATACGCCACATGTGACAGCTGGTGAGCATCAGAGAGGGCCAGGACTTTGCATAGGCTCCCAGGTGCCTCTGATGCTGCATCTGCCATGAACATGACATGCATGTGACCTTCAACAGTGGGGCCACAGGAGGTGTCACTTAATCATGAATTAGGGCTATCATCCCATCATCCCACTCGAACAGCATCTTCCCCTGGAGATGTGCCCACATCTCCAGGCAAAACTTACCACCAGACCCTTCACAAGCGCCCCACTCAGAATTGTGTGAAATGTGCAGGGCGTGTTGACTATCGCTTGCGTGTCATGAAATAATCACTGCACTTCCTGAACTAGGCTGTCTTAGGTCCAGTCTCTGAGCACCCCCAGGTGGAAGTGGGACTCCCACCCTCCTTAGAGCCCAGGAGAGTTTTGTGTCTCAGCACTCAACTACCACCAAATGCTTCTTGTCATGGTATTCAGATGATAAAGTCAGAGGGTTGGCATGCTAAGGAAAAAAATACAGCAGGACTTATATGTCTACTTGAGGGGTTTTTATTTGCCTTTGTGTTATTTCTTGTTTTTCTACTATGGAATCAATTTGGGAGGAATTTATCAATGATATCATCTTAGAATAGAAATTTTTAAAAATTTCCTTTTGGGAATAATTTTCACAAAAAAATTTTTTATTCATATGAGGAAAACAAGTTGATCAGGTTATATTCACAAAATAGATGTAGATAAATGATATATGATAGATGCATAGGAAATAGGTAATGGATACCTTATCCTGGGGCACTTGACTGGTTCTTTCTCAGCTAGAGTATACTTTTACCATTTGAGAGCTTATCACTTATACTTCACAATATCTCTCCCTTTTCATTTAGTTTCTTGTGCACATTAGGTACTGACTATTTGTTGATAGACTATACTGCATGAGCAATTTCTGCATTGGCAGTTGTTGATACACTGCAAGCATTGTGTTTCCTCAGAAACTTGGTCAGCATCCTTATCTAACAAAAGCTGAATCTTTTGTTAGATAAGGATGCTGACCAAATTTCTGAAGAAACACAAGGGTACATCTTTGAATCCAAGTCTAATACTTAAGGGACATTGATGCTGCTATCAAATTTGTCTTTGTAGATTTGATTATTAAATCATGTCACTTACAGTCGACAGATTTGTTCAAAACTAAAATTTCACTTATTCCAATTGCTTTTCAGTTATAGATTTGTTTATATTAGCTTAAGCAAACTGTGTTAATCACCAAATATCTTTGTTGTCTTATCTCTGCTCTCCTGCCTTTCTGGGAAATTTGGAAAAGGTTTGCAAGATTTTTTTTTGTCCCTTATGAAGTTCTAGAATACAGTGTTTGCAATATAATGGTGCAGCTGTTGGCCATGGCTGATCACTGGAGGCAAAGGCTGTATATAATGAAGCATGATTCCTGCCTCTGTCTTCTCTATCTTCTTTTCCTTCTTAAAAACCTAAAAAATCAGTAGATATATTTATTAGAAGCAGCAACCTTTGTTTTCACTATGATGTAGGAAAACACTCCTCTCAGACTGAATAAAGGAATGAATTTGGAAAAATTCATACAGTTTGATATCTGAGCAAGTTTAGTTCTTCTGCTTCCTGTGTGACCTAATTTTCTAGCAGCAAATCCCTTTCTTTTGATATTGAGATTCACTTGAATACAAAAGAGATATCTACCCCCTTCATACCCAAGGAGAATGAGCAATAAGAATTTCTACCTTAACCCACTCTTTGAAAAGATCTGAGGCTTCTTACAATTAAAGCCATGCTCAAAAAGATGGTCAACTTAAAAAGGAACACATGGCATATAGCAGAGGACATAAAGTTATCAAAACTTTAGGTTGTCTATGGGTAGCTTACATATAACAGACTCTTAAAATGTTGTCTTGAGTTGAGAAGTCAAGGCCAAATGGTTAAAATGAAAAAGAAAAAAGAAAAAGAAAAAAAGGTTATAGTGTTTCTTTCACTGACAAAAGAAAACATATCATAAAGCCAAGGAGAATTTTTTTTTTCTTTTTCTGCTGCGATATGCTAGAAAATAATTATAATGGTATAATGTTATTTCCTAAATAAATGTCTTAGCAATCTTACATGCAGAGATAATAAATGTGGCAATTTAGTTTATTAACTCTCAAAGAAACCAAGCAAATGTTAAGTTTAAATTTTGTGATGAAATGTCTAGAGCAGCTAAATTAAGATTCTTCACATTTATAAGTTTCTCATAACATAACTTGATACAACCATGCTACTTAGGAAATCTAATGGCTTAGAATTGGGCTTGTTTGGTCTTTCAAATTTCCTTCACTTCAGTCCGGATTTTATGAAATTTTATGCTATAAGACATCATCACCACATGAAGTCTTCTAAAGGGGTAATATGTAGGATTATCTGTAGTCTGTGCCATAATTCTCGAGAAGAACATCTTTCAGAATAGCCTGAACATGCCCTCAATTGATATCCTATGGATCTGTTTCTTTGAGTGTTTGAGAAACAAATTTCACCTAAATAAATAGGTTGAAGCCAAATCATGGCATTGTATCTTGCAGTCATTCTTCAAGTTCAGCTGACTCTGAAAACTGCACTTGAGAAATGACAGCAAAATCAGATAGTCAACAGAGAAGGCAAAGCATACCTTCCTGCTGGCTTTGATAGGAAGACACACAAATAGTTAAGTTGGCATCACACTATTTACATAAGACATTTTTTGAATTAGTATGGTGCTTTCCTTGTGGCTCAGATGGTAAAGAATCTGCCTGCGATGCAGGAGATCTGGGTTCGATCCCTGGGTTGGGAAGTTCTCCTGGAGAAGGAAATGGCAACTTACTCCAGTATTCTTCCCTGGAGAATCCCGTGGAGAGAGGAGCCTGGTGGGGCACAATTAATGGAGTCACAAAGAGTCAGACACTTCTGAGTGATGAACACTTTCACTTTCTTTCTGTTCCTTTTTAAATCAACTAACATAAGTATGACTTCATTGTATGTAATGGAAGCCAGGAACAAGCTGGGAAATGTGAAAGCAGATTACAAGAACAAGGATTCATCCTTATCCATATTAAAAAGAAAACTGTATTCCTGACTTCTTAATTCTCATTTATCACAAAGGAAATCAGCTTAATTATCAGCTTGCACTCTGAACAGTAATCTTAAATCTTCTTCAGAATAGAGGACTTTTATCAAGGAGTTACCCTGAAAGTGTTTTAAATCAATACACATTAGAACTACTTCTGCATAGCAGTAGTGTATATTAAAAATCAATTCTTACTTTCCTATAAAGCCTTTTATCTCTTCAGTCTGGTACCTCAAGTATTTTCAATCAATACTAAAAAAAAAATCATTATAATGCTAAGTTTGTATTACACGCTACATGCAGAAATCCTTAGATTCAAATGTCACACTCTTCAACAAATGATTCTGGGAAAACTGTACAGCTACATGTAAAAAAAAAAAAAAATGAAATCAGATCATTCTTTAACACCAAACACAAAAATAAACTCAAAATAGATTAAACACTTAAATGTGAGACCAAACACTCTGAAACTCCTAGAGGGAAACATAGGCAGAACACTCTCTATCATAAATCACAGCAATATCTTTTTTCTTTTTCAGTCCATCTCCCAGAATAATGGAAATAAAAACAAGAATAAACAAACAGGACCTACTTAAAAGATTTTGCACAGCAAAGCAAACAATAAACACAGCAAAAAGACAACCCACATTGGGAGAAAATATTTGCAAATGATGTGACCAAATGTCACACTCTATAATTATTTCTCTAACTTCCTGAGATGCATATACAAAATTTATTTCCAAGAATAGCTTATATTATACATGGCATTGACAGATGTATGGATGGATGGATACCAGATACATTTTTCTGTCCACATACGCTGGTCTCCACTATGTATATCATTTCCAAAACACTGACCTATTCATATAATACAAATAGGTAGATGTTTATATGAGCATCTTCAAAGTCTCACTTATATGATACAAACAAAGACTAAACACTGTTGAGATTCACAGTATAAACTAGAATGAGAAAAGAAAGAATGAAAGTTGTGAAGGAGATGAAGTAGAAAAACCGAGGAAGAGAGAAACAGCTAGGAAGGAGGTCTAGGTCAAATCTGACTCTAGCTGATTTCATCCTAGAAATCATCCTATAGAAGGTGATGTCCTCAAATCGAATTAGTGAACGGAAGAGAAGGATTAAGTTCAAGATCAGGGATGCAGAGTTCCTTTTGGGCATGTTGAATTTGTGGAACCAGAAGAAGGTTTTCAGTACGTAGCTTTTGGCACACAAAACTGGTAGTGATAGACTGGGGAGCGTTTCATTCCCATTGGAGAGAACAGATGGGATTTCTAACAATCCACTTACTTTTCACTAATAATTACCCATTAGCAAGAGCTCTTAAATATAAGAATATGAAACAATATGATGACATTACATCTAGTTCACTACTCTAATGTGCACTAAATCAAATGCTTGCTTATGCTCCTTGCAAGGGAGATTATTTAGCAATTTATATTTTGCTCACACCTATAATTTTAAGGTCAATTATGTATTAATATTGGGCTTCTCTGGTGGCTCAGTGGTAAAGAATGTGCCTGCAATGCAGGAGACCTGGGTTCTATCCCCAGGTCAGGAAGATCTCCTGGAGAAGGAAACAGCAACCCACCCCAGTATACTTGCCTGGGAAATCCTATGGAAAGAGGAGCCTGGTGGGCTACGGTCCATGGGATCACAACAGAGTTGGATATGACTTAGCGAGTCAACAACAAATATATTAGATGTGTCTCTTTGTCAGCTTAAGTATATGTACCTGATGTTTCCACTTAGGGAACTTACTACCGTGATAAAGTAGAGGTCAATCCTTTCAATTAGAAGAAATCTTAGAGTCTGTTTAATCCACCCCCCACTGAAGTTAAGGAGTTGATACAATGGTTTGAAAAATCATGTATGTTCACGCAAAACTGTTTTGTTCCAATCCTTTGTAACATTTCAGAGAAGACATTTTTCATTAAATAACCTTTCCTCTGTAGTCACCAATCAGGCATGAGGAGAATCTGTAAAATTTGAAAAACGTAACAGTAGTGCTGTGCCTTGTACAAACCAAGGAAGCAATCAACCCTGTTGTCAAATGTCCGAAAAGACCTCTGTATATTTAGATGTATTTATCTCCTAGTCAGTCACTGTGAACAGAGAAAGTCTCTAAACCATTACCATTGGAAATGGAGGTAATCTCTAAGCCATTACCATTATTTACTTTTAGCATAAGATGACCTTTGTTCATGTTCCTGAAGTTTCCTTTCTTTTGCTTTTTTGACAAGAATGGATTAATTCAGGCTTTTCTGGATAATCCTATCCGTGGCAATGTGGGCTTTCAGCTGTAGTTTTCTCTGACATTGTGCTTGATGCCAGTAATAAGAACCACTTTTACTGATCATAAAAGTATGAGCTCAGAGTGACTCAATAATTCCAACATTTCAAATGGCCAACTTGAAAGGCTACAGAAGGGAGACATGAGAGCTAAATTGTGGAGGAACATATTTTCCTGTGGGCTTTTTCCATGCCCTGAGGATTTCATACATGCTATTCCCTGGGCTTTTCTCTTCTCCCTGTTTGACATTTTAAAGAGGAGGGAGTTCAAAGAACATTTCTTAAGAATCCCTAGCATATGTCCATATCACTTGACATGTGTTTACAAATTGGATTGTGGCTCAAAGATTTAACTTTCCTGCACATCTTTTTCTCAAAACCAGATTCAGTCTGAAATTGGCAAGAGTGATGATTCATTGGCAGCCAATCAGCAGGAGGGCCCTTTGGTGGAATATTGTGTGTAATACAACAGGATTAAATGTTTCACATATAAACCTTTCATCTGTACCATCTAATTACTGACATCTGAACCCATGTCTAAAATTTTGTCATTTTTTTTCCTTTTGTAATTCTAATAAGAACAACAGTAAAACATGAGACTCTCAACTTTTGAGAAAGTCTAGAACAAACAACTAACGCAATAACATGCTGCTTCAGTCTTTCGAGATGGATTAGAATGTATCCCCAGCACTTCATGATTCTGATTTGTCTGTTCAGCAAGGCTGTCTTTAGTTGTAATCACCCTTTCTTATGAAGTTAAATAGAAAGTACCACATAAATCAGAAATGGTTCAGTCATTTGCTCATGCCCACTTCTATTACACCCAGCCAGGCATAGGATGAGAAATATTCTGTCTGACACAATTTCTTCCTACAACTGTCCAAGGAAATGAAATAAATTGTCACAGCACTGATTTCTTAGCAGAGTAAAAGTTACATAAGAAGGAAAGTCCTGCTTTTATGTCTATTCCTTTACTCTCCGATCTTTTGCTTCCTGTCTCCATTTACTTTTGATCTGATACAGTTTAAATTCATCAGACAATTACTAAATCTCACCACACTTCTGTTTAAGGTATATTTTCTCTTCTTAAGTTTAATAAACTCCAATAATTATCCATTAGTGAGCATATATGGTTTCTTTTTTTTATTTTAAATAATTGAACTTCCTCAAAAATCGTGACTCTTAAACCTGATATTCCTTGTATTGCTTTCTTTGAAAACTTATTTATTGGTTGCTCAGGATAAGCAGTCTTGGTTCCAAGACTGATTGATTTCTTGATTCCAAGACTGAAATCAAGATTGCCTGGAGAAATATCAATAACCTCAGATATGCAGATGACACCTGCCTTTTGGCAGAAAGCAAAGAGGAACTAAAGAGGCTCTTGATGAAAGCGAAAGAGGGGAGTGAAAAAGCTGGCTAAAAGTCAACATTCAAAAAACGAAGATCGTGGCATCACCCATCACTTCATGGCAAATTGATGGGGAAACAATGGAAACAGTGACAGACTTTATTTTCCTGGGCTCCAAAATAACTGCAGATGGTGACTGCAGCCATGAAATTAAAAAGACACTTGCTCCTTGGAAGAAAAGCTATGACAAACCTAGACAGCATATTAAAAAACAGAGATATCACTTTGCCAACAAATGTCCATGTAGTCAAAGCTATGGTTTTTTCCAGTAGTCATGTATGAATGTGAGAGTTGAACCATAAAGAAGGCTGAGTGCCAAAGAATTAATGCTTTTGAACGTGGTGTTGGAAAAGAATTGGACATGACTGAGCAAGTGAACAACACACAGGATAAGCAGATTTTATCTTAAAATGGGCTTTGAATTGTCACATACCTAACTAAAATTGTGATAGAATACTGCAAGTGTAAATGAATCAAAAATAGGTGGGTTATATTTCCATGAAAATATTGTACATTTGAAATTTAAGGAGATTCCTTCGGGGAAGAAAATATGTTTTAAATTTTATTAATCTCTTGGTATTTAAGAATCCTCCATCGGAGGTTTAAGAGCTTCAAATTATAATTATCTGTAATTAACTTTTGGAATATTTCCAGTAGAATCAAGAAAACCTCTATTGCCTGTATCTTGGAAGAATAACAACAGTGAAAAAAATAGATATTCCTTATGCTTTCTTTCCTTTCATAGCACTAAAGATGCTAATTTTCTTTTAAGGCAGGAAACTTGTTGGAAAAATCAAATGAGAATCCTTTATCCACTCATGTGTTTATTCATTCATTCAACAAACGTTTGTCAGATGTCTGCTGTGCTAGGCACTTGGAACGCAGACCTGAACCCAAAAGAGATTTCTTCCCTAATGGAACATGCATTCTAGCAGGAGAAAGTTAATTAAGCAACAGAGGATATGCTGCTGCTGCTGCTGCTAAGTCACTTCAGTCGTGTCCGACTCTGTGCGATCCCACAGAAGGCAGCCCACCAGGCTCCCCCATCCCTGGGATTCTCCAGGCAAGAACCTTGGAGCGGGTTGCCATTTCCTTCTCCAATGCATGAAAGTGAAAAGTGAAAGTGAAGTCACTCAGTCCTGTCTGACTCTTCGTGATCCCATGGACTGCAGCCCACCAGGCTCCTGTGCAAGCATCAGTTCTTTCGGGGCTCAGCGTTTTTTGGGTCCAACTCTCACACCCATCCAGTTTTTGATTAAATTATCAACAAGGTATATTTTGTCTTTGGGAATCTCAGCCGTTTATTTCAACACCCCCTCACAACCCCACCATAATACCCTTTCCTCAAAACACTTCAATATTTGAAAAGCTCATTCTTTCTCTCTTTCCCTTTTTTATTTAAGCAATATTTGTCAAGAACTGACTATGTGCCAGACACTGTTTGCTGTTTGAGGTTCACGTCTACAATGCATGGAGAACAATGTGGTCCCTGCCTCCATGAAACTTAGGGTGTGTCAGGGAAGAAACAATAATCAAATGAGTATCTTAAAGGAACATTAAAATAAGCCAGCCATAAATTCTGTTAAAGATTTGCGAGATTATGGTTGTGTCTATCAGTGAGCCCTGACTTCCTCTGTGTGTGTATGTGTCTGGTGGAAGCCAGGAGAGGGATCATGAGAAACAGAACATACCCTTTCAGGCCAACTACACTATTTAATAGAGTGTCTACTTAATAGAGTGTATACTCCTACCCCGGAGAAGGCAATGGCACCCCACTCCAGTACTCTTGCCTGGAAAATCCCATGGACGGAGGAGCCTGGTAGGCTGCAATCCATGGGGTTGTGAAGAGTCGGACGCAACTGAGCGACTTCCCTTTCACTTTTCACTTTCGTGCACTGGAGAAGGAAATGGCAACCCACTCCAGTGTTCTTGCCCGGAGAATCCCGGGGACAGGGGAGACTGGTGGACTGCCGTCTATGGGGTCACACAGAGTCGGACACAACTGAAGCGACTTAGCAGCAGCAGCAGCAGCGTACTCCTCCCCAAGCCTCTTCTGAATAAATTTGGCTGTGAGTATCTTAGTGTGGATGAGGTTATCAGTAGTCTTGGGCATATGTGTTTCCTTCTATCACTACATAAATGAAAAGTTTAACTCCTTAGAGAATTCAAGGTATCAGCAAGCACTGGTCCTTGAATTTAGAATTTCCGATCTGTGGAATTATGCCCCACCTGTCAAGTTCCCGTAGAAGTCCTTTGCTCTGTCTTTGTATGAAGTTGTTTTACAATACTATTTATTATAACAAAATATAAGCCTGAATATTATAGAATAATGTTTTTATGCATGAGGGAGGTGAGGCTCAGAAGGTTAATTGACTTTTCTAATGTTACACAAGTTGCTGGCACAGCTGTTTCAATCCAGTTAACATCAATTGTTTCATTATATCTGGCTTGATTCTTCATTACATTTTTGTATTTCAAGCTATATAATTTAACCCAAAGTAAATCAAGTTGACAGATTAATCAAAACATTATGATTGGGTCCTTCTCTATATAGATTACAAAATATTAGTTATTGGAATCTTTTAGTGGTCCCATCGGAGAAGGCAATGGCAACCCACTCCAGTACTCTTGTCGCAGTGATCCCATCATTACATTTTAAGAAGAAATGAATTAAATTTAGTTTAAAACTTTTATTTTGACAGACACCCTTATCCAAATTCATAGTATCATTATGTAGTTATTTTTTTCTCAGAATTATACAATGCAAGATCATACCTCTGAGGTAAGTTTACCTTAATTTTAGTCTGTATAATCATTGGAAATGGCTCATGTCAATATTATAAATATAGTATATTCCTCAACTTATCATTTTAAATTCACTTTTTGCATTTTAAAAGAGGTGAATTAGACAAAGCACATAATAGTGAAAATTTGATAAAAGCAAAATACAAAAAACATATTACTGCATTTTCTTTAAGCCTCTATTAACTAGATCACTGTCTGAAACTATATACTAAAATTCTTTACAATTTTTCCACACCTAAGATAGTTTATTATTGAAGCGCCATAAGTAACTTGAGAATTGTGTAATAATTTTTATTTAATTTTGTTTTGAAGACTGGATGCTTACTTTTTTCAAAACCCCACATATTAATTCAAAAAGATCAAGGAGTTTTGAGTGTTAGTATCCTTTTCATAAAGCACAAATAGTAAATCATGAAACAGAAAGCCAAAAAGAAAATCCCTTTTTTTTTCTGTCTTTTCATATAAGCTCACCATTTTTTTTTCCTTTTGAGCACACTGCATGTCTTATAGGATCTTAATTCCTTGACTAGGGATCAAACCTGTGCCCCCTGCAGTGGAAGGGCAGAGTCCTAACCACTGGGCCATCAGGGAAGTGCCTCATATATATATATATATATATTTTATGAGAAAAATAATTATTAATAAACATGGACTATTTCCTTTTTTTTTTTTAACATTTTTTTCCTAACTCATTTTAAAATGACTTAGAAGGTTTTGCTAAAAATCCTGCATTCACGTAATGGCACTGAGAATAATTTGCCAGACACATTCATTTTTAAACTATGGAAGCAAATTCAGGGAGTTTCACTGACATTTTTCTGACTCACTGCATATTAAAGACAAAGATGGGTACCAGCCCACTCCTTTGGGGAGAGAAAATCAATACTGAGTTTGCAAGAAGATGGCAGTCTCTTCCAGGAAGTCAGGGATGCAATAAAGGGCCACAGGAAGACAAACTTTTCTTAAACAGGGGAAAAGGAAGGAGGGTTTCCTGGGGAAGGTGGAAGATGCAGCTCTCACAGCTGCAGAACCTCTAATTCAGTTCATTCATATAAACTATCACAGGAGTATATGAGTATATACGCCCTCCTACACACGTATAACCTCTGCCAGCAGGTTGGTGGCATCAGTGATTTCTACAGGTACGAGTTCCACTTGTAATTTTTCTCAACTGTTCCCCCTACATTCTCATTGTAACTCCCTATCTCTTAGTAATTATGATCACAATACACAGGTTTGGGATGTAATTTTATCTTAACACTGTGGTTGCCTCCATGGAGCAGGCTTATGGGATCCATCCCAGAACAGATTCAGGGCCCAGCAATTCTACAGAGCTGCAGGTATTCCAGAAAACTCTATGCAGGCCCAGCTGCACGGGGCCAAGTTGCCGCCTGAGACAGCTGCACAGGCTTCTCTTAAGCTCTGTGGTTCATCAGCTTGTCTGAAACTGTATTTATGAGCTTTGTCCTCACATTTTTCACCCTTTGACCTCCTTGAGTCTCCTACTTGTAGATTCTAAGAAAAAGACTGTGGACTAATTTGATTTGATATGATTTTAGACTGTTAGGCCTAGCATGCCTCAGAAAGCTTGGTTCTTTCATTATTGACTTAAAAAAAAAAAAAAAAAAACCTATACAGAAAATGTCCCACTCTGGAGGTCTGATTCATGAATTAGATCATGCATAGCAGTAATACGAAGCAAGATTTTCATTGACCTGCTAAAAATTAGCCACATAGGTTAAAAATCAAACCAGACCCCTCAAAAGTAAATAAGACCAGAAAAAAAAAAAAAGAGCTAATGACATTCAAGTTTGTTTCCTTCTTTCTCTCTCTCTCTCTCTCTCTCTTTTTTTTTTTTT
>SJYX01002069.1:120465-155988 GCA_006410675.1 Oreotragus oreotragus
AAAAAAAAAAAAAAAAACCTATACAGAAAATGTCCCACTCTGGAGGTCTGATTCATGAATTAGATCATGCATAGCAGTAATACGAAGCAAGAGTTTCATTGACCTGCTAAAAATTAGCCACATAGGTTAAAAATCAAACCAGACCCCTCAAAAGTAAATAAGACCAGAAAAAAAAAAAAAAAAGAGAGAGAGAGAGAGAGAGAGAGAGAAGGAAACAAACTTGAATGTCATTAGCTCTTTGCTGGTAAGTCTGGCATCTGAAATGCATCAGCACATCTCTCACTCTCCTGTGTGTGAAGGCACACTTCTACTTTGGCTTTTGAATTAATATGATATGAGTAAATTAGCAAAAAAGATTACTGGTCTTCTCAGCTTAGGTGTTAAAAGAACGCCAAATTAAGCATTGCATTTTGCTGTTGTTTTCAAAAAGAATGGTGAGTTAAAGCAGTCCTCTTCTGAGATTCTTGCAGACTAGCTTCATCCCCAAAATATCTTTAGTAAAATATCATTTTACCCATCTGAGTCCATAATAGTATATTGTGGACTCAGTCCAATAGTATATTGAACCCACTCAGATGGTATACCACACAATATATGGTAAAATCATTTCTTCTTACCTGGATACATTCTTGGAATACAATTTTTAACTTTTATCCTTGATTTCCTGAGTCATAAAGTCCCAAAACGAATATTTTGTCAGAGAAATGGTTGTTTTAAAGACCACAGAAACTATTATGAATCAATGAATTTGATGATTTTTTCATCGTTTGAACTTTGAAGAATTTTTTAAAAATTATTTACTTATACCTAGACCACTGGATATTGACATTTGTTAGGCCCATCCTATGTGAACACCATGGAATTATAAGTACATGTATATACAATTTTATAAAATGCCTGCCATAGTCAGAATAAGTAGCGACACAGCATGCGTGGGGTCGCCACACCTGCTATTCCATACCATGCAATGCTAAAAAGCTATTTACTGAATGGCTGTTTCTGGGTTCAGGCAAAATTCTTAGGAGGAATGACACAATACAATATACAGTATTACCAGTCAATTCACAAGTGGATTGACAACTGATACTAGTGAAAGAGCTAAGTAGGCTGTGACTGACAACAGAAGTGAACACATCCGTAATTACCACCAGCTCTCCTTCAGAGATGAGCCATCCATCCCAAGAAACCTGTGCCTATAATGGCATTTTTGATCCTGATGATTAATAGAAACATTGAGTTATTTTTAGGCACGACCTACTGTGTGTCCAGTCTATAATTCTGTCTTATTCTTCAGAGCTGTTTCCTTCTCACATGCGGTTCTTCAGCTTGGCACTGGGTGGCCTCAGGCTGTTTCCTGGGGACCTGTGGCCTCCTGCTGTAAGAAAACCTCCAGGCTTGTTCAACCTGGGTGGCACCTTAGCTTATAGGGGAGACACATGTCCTGGGCCTCACCTGTGACCCCAGGACTTGAGTGTTAGCAGTCAAGCCAGCCAACATTACAGGCAGACTGAAGACTGAAATTGACATGGTGTGAAACTGACATGGTATCACCAGTGAGGCTCACCTCTCTGGGAAATTGTAATGTCCTTGATCGCTTTCTCTGCATTACCTTTTTGAAACTTGTTTTCCTTATATTTTATTAAAGTTATTTAGCTACTGAGCCTGGTGGGCTGCCGTCTGTGGGGTCGCACAGAGTCGGGCACGACTGTTGTGACTTAGCAGCAGCAGCAGCAGCAGCAGCTACTAGACTCAAAGTTTTTTCAAGGCAAGATATAGTATCTCTGTGAGTATGAGTGGATGAATCACTTAATTAATGTTCTTGTTGCTGCTGCTGCTATTGCTGTCACTTCAGTCGTGTCCGACTCTGTGTGACCCCACAGACGGAAGCCCACCAGGCTCCCCCGTCCCTGGGATTCTCCAGGCAAGAACCCGTGTTCTTGTTACTAAACTCTAAATATCATCAAAATATCTTTTAAAAAGTTGTTACNGACTCTGTGTGACCCCACAGACGGAAGCCCACCAGGCTCCCCCGTCCCTGGGATTCTCCAGGCAAGAACCCGTGTTCTTGTTACTAAACTCTAAATATCATCAAAATATCTTTTAAAAAGTTGTTACGACTCTAACACTGCAGACACGTTGGCATATATAATATAATTTAGGGAGCCCCCTCAATATCAGGAAGTGATGGGATTCTTACACTAAAAATTTTGCTTCGTTGATTTCAAGCAAGCTAAGACAGAATCTTCTTATGCATATTAATTTTTGTTCCTAAAATATATTCTAATATCAGGGTGTAACTCTGACATAGAGCAGTTCAAGTTCATTGTGTATTCATTGAAGAAATGTTTTAGTCTTTTCACAGTATTTCAAAGACTTGAATGAGTTGGGGTATAAACATGTCCTTGTGGGAACTTTATACAATCAAAGGAAAGGAATGATTGACTGATATGTACCCGGCCTAATTGAAGTGGTTCTGAGTCAACCAGATGTTTTCAGCTGAATCGTGGCCGCAGATGCTGTTACTTCATTTTTCCTTAATCTGGGGATTACCCCAGTTGGCTCACTCGGTGACATTTGAGTGTTTCCAATAAGCTTGCCTCTCTTTTGTTACATGCCTGGTAAAGGGCTCTTGTCTGGGGCTGGCCTATCTCCTGGAAATGTTTTGAAGGAAGTTATCAGGGCTCTTTGTTTTTCCTGCTCTTGGATGTGGCCTTCGGTGAGGTCAGAAGAATGGAATCAGTGTTGCCACAGACGACACTGGGACTATTTCCACAGCTGGTTGCAGAGAGAGGGGGTGGGTGGGCAGACCCTCGCAGATGAGTTAGCATGTGGAGGTGGATGATAGAAAACATCTGTCCTGACGGGAATGAGCAAAAACAAGGTCCCTTTGAAGATTGTCTTTGAATGATGAGGTGGGGGCGCTGCCTCCGTAATGGGAATGAAGGATCAAGTTGTCGGCAGGCAGATGGCTTCGGGGCTGCTCTTGCGTGAAATAAAGCAAAAGTGTATGTTGAAAACTCCTGAGTAGTCAAATTGCCTGATTTTGCTGAACATTTGTTTCCCCGCCTATTGCCCATCTAACCTACAAGAAAAGGAAGGCGTGCCAACAGACCAAGGTGGAAGTAAATCTAGGAGGAAAAACTGGTTCTCAATATTTTCTCTTGAATAAGTTTAATACAATAGTTATAATTTTAGCTGGGGGTCAAAAAGTCAGAGCATTCTTGCAGTAAGTTTGAGTGAGTGAGTGAGTGAAGTCGCTCAGTCATGTCTGACTCTTTGTGACCCCATGGACTGTAGCCCACCAGGCTCCTCCATCCATGGAATTTTCTAGCCAAGAGCACTGGAGTGGGTTGCCATTTCCTTCTCCAATAAGCAGTAAGTTTACTTTAATGTATTTGCAGTCTCCGGGGAAGGCAATGGCACCCCACCCCAGTACTCTTGCCTGGAAAATCCAATGGACGGAGGAGCCTGGTGGGCTGCAGTCCATGGGGTCGCTAACAGTCGGACAGACTGAGCGACTTCACCTTCACTTTTCTCTTTCATGCATTGGAGAAGGAAATGGCAACCCACTCCAGTATTCTTGCCTGGAGAATCCCAGGGATGGGGGAGCCTGGTGGGCTGCCGTCTATGGGGTCACACAGAGTCGGACACGACTGAAGTGACTTAGCAGCAGCAGCAGCATTTGCAGTCTCATGTTATCTTTTACAGAAGTTTCAAAAAGTAATACAAAGATGGTATATCAGCAAGGCTCTCAGATGATAAACATGTCAAAATTTGAATACCAGTTAGTAGATATAAAGTCATATTTATTTTCCTTCAGGGAACAGTAGAAAATAATAAAACCAAAACCTTGGTGAACTATTTTTAAAAGAATCATACGGGTTTATTTTCTCACTCTATGTTCATAAATAATTAAGCACAATTAAATTAATGTGTTTTTATTTCCTAGACAAAGATGCTGTAGAAAGAAAAATCTTGACTATAAATTAGTCTGATAACAAATAAATGCTGACAATTAGCAGATAATAAATTTCTAGAGCACTCATTACATGACCCAGCGGGGTGCTACTGCCATTAACTCCCAAAACCACGTAGCCCCAAACCTTGCCTCTGCCCCCCAAAACCACGTAGCCCCAAACCTTGCCTCTGCCCCTGGCTGGACTGCAAAACGGATGCCACACGCCCTGTCCACATCTCAGTTGGAGTCGTCTTCAAAATCTAAGTCCTGGGACCCAGGCCAAAACTTGAAATACTCTCTGTATTTGGACTTGCTCTGTTGTGCCCCCTTCTCAGCATGAGAAGAGCCCATCCCAGCCATGTTGCAGGCTCCGCGAGAATGAGAAACTGGTAGGTCCAACCCAGACCTGGAGCCCTGCCTCAGGCAGAGCTGCCAGAGCTGCATCCAGCCAGCTCACGGCCAACCCACAGGGCCTTGACGATGAATGATATGTTTAAGTCACTGAGTTTTAGAGTGGTTTGTTGTATAGAGCTGTAAAGTGGACATTTATTGACCCTTCTCTGGTGGTCCAGTGGTTAAGAGTTCTAATGCATAGGATCAACCCCTGGTTGGGGAGCTAAGATCCCATGCGTTGTTGGGCGACCTCACCCATGCACCACAACTAGAGAGAAGCCAGCGCGATGCAACCAAGACCCAGCACAGTCAAATAAATAAACATTTTTTAAAGACCTAAGTCCTACACTAGTGCTTCTGGCTAACTCAAGTCATATATTTACATCTTAGAGTAAGGGAGCCTAGTGGAAAATGCAGGGGGTTTTGTCTTTTTTTTTTTTTTAAATCCTAAATTTAAAAGGCAGGATTCACTTTGGGGGAAACTGATATTAATAATATGCTGAGAGAGTATTAGAAAACAAATGTCTCCAGGACTTCACTGGTAGTCCAGTGGTTAAAATCCCACCTGTCAGTGCAAAGGACATGGGTTCAATCCCTGGTCCAGGAACGAAGATCTCACATGGCTGCAGGGCAGCTCAGCCGGTGAGGAAGAACTCCTGAAGCCTGCATGCCCTGGAGCCTGAGCTTCACAGGAGAAGCCGCTGCACTGAGGAGCCTGCGCAGCGCCCCTGGAGAGCAGCCCCTGCCCCCTGCAACCGGAGAAAGCCCACATGCAGCAGTGAAGACCCCGCACAGCCAAACACAAGGAAGTAGTGACTAAAGAAAACGTCTTCAGTCACGACTGACTGAGGCCCCACAGGAAGCAGTTGGATTACTCTAGTGAGAGATAACAGAGCTCGCAGCAGTGAACAGCAGGGTCGGGAGACATTCGTGATACAGGAGTGACAAGACTTGATGGCGTGATGGGGGAGAAGGCAAGGATCGCTTTGACTTTTCCATATTAACCCAAGAGTCCAACAGAGGGGAGAGACCGTGCTCTGAGGATAGAAAGAGAAAGAAGATGTTCACAATGGGACATGGTAGCTTTGAGGTGCCTGAGATTCTAGGTTCAATGAGCAGATGGAAATTTGGGTTAACAGCTCAGGGAAAAAAAGGCCAAGACAACAAAGAACTTTAAGAACTTTCATTTTTAAACTACCTTTAGCACTTTTGACTAATTCCATAAGGGCCTAGCAAGTAGTAATATTTTTTTGAATTTTACTTCTAACACCCACCACCTTGTATGTAGTTGTGGTGTGTACATAGATGCTGACTCTCAATTTTTCACAAGGCATTTGGCATCTCAGCCAACACTTGCCTGCAGTGGCCATTTCAAAGGCATCAATGGACAAGATATTATTTGGAGAGAAATGGAGGTTTCAGTTTGAGGGCTGCCATGAAAATATGTCATAGGAAAAGAAAGGACGTTTTTCTTGGAAAGGAGATTTTTATGGAGGAAGTCAGAAACCCTCCGGAGACTATTGAGGAACTAAACTAAATGTTCCTGGCTGTTTGTGGTTATAAAATATTTGCAGGAGGTATATTCACATTACAAGTGTTTGAAGCTGCACAATCCTCAAATAGGAGCCAAAAAAGGAATTAAGAAAACGATGAAGAAACAGAAGCAGAATCTCTTTATAAGCAATGCAACAGAATCATTACTCAACTAGAGCCATGGCAGATATAAAAAAAATAGAGCAAAGTCTCTCACACTTGACCCTGAATATGACTTACCTGGAAACCTTATTGAACTTCAGATTCTGATTCAATGGGCCTGGGGCTGGACCAGACATGCTACATTAAGATTCCAGATGATGCTCTCTGGGCCTGGGCCACACTATGAAGAACAAGATCCCAGAGAGGCTAAGACAATTCCATTAAATAAAGAAAAAAGTCACACTTACTGATGTAGTATTCCTGTTTAGGGGAAATGGTAATAAAATGTAAGTATAATTAGATTTCTAACAGAAATTGTACAAATAAAATAGAACAAAGAGGAACAGAAACATAAAGTTGGTTTTCATCTCATCTACTGGACAACTTGATGTACATTAATAAACATCACATACACTTCAGAATATATCTTGGTTGGATCTAACATGTGACATTTTTTTAAACTTAGGATATGCGCATTCCACCAGGATGTATTTTATATCAGTGTTGGGTTACAAAACAGCTCATCAATAAGGTATATACGGAGTTTGAGACATGTTAGAGACAAGAGTACTGATAGAAAGCGAATTCATTTTCAGATAGGGTCATGGCCTCAGACCTGTATCTTACGTCTCGTGGAGTTGGCAGCTTTAACCAGGCAAATTCCCAGAAAAGTCTTAAAGGAGAAAACACATAGCGCAGAAATATCCTCCGAGGAACCGCAAGATAAAGTGCATTTTGTAACAAACTGCAGAACAAGGAATAGCAAGCTTTCTTAATAACAGCCAGAATCAAGGGGCCTTGTGACATATTTCAGTAATTTATGCTACAAACATTGGCCATGAGTAGGGTAACAGACAGCTTTGCTTCTTGATCACCCCCATGGTTTAAGAAATGATTTCCCAGGCCCCTTCACCAATAGGCTCCTGCAAAGCCTTGGAAATGATTTGCAAGCAAGGTTTTTCAGCATACTTGTCAGCAAAGAGAAGGTTTTAATGGGAAGTTTTATGACAGCTCACAATCCAGAACACTAGTTAAAGTAAGACAAACATTTTACCAGACAAAAGATGCTGCCCATAAATATTCAGACCGCCGCTGGGAATCCTACTTGCCTTATCGTTTGGAAGAAGACTGGCCCAGAATCGTGCTTCTGATATGCATTTTAAACTTTCTGTCCGTTGAAAATCTACCTGGAGGTATACGAAGTGATGGCTGTATGAGTGAATAATGCATTTCTTCTCCTTCACATAGCAAGGTTTGACAAGAATCCTAGGCAGATATATGGCTATTAAAACAGTGTGTGTGATGGGAAAGCCCTCATTGTTTAAAAAAAAAAAAAAAGTGTATACTGTGATATATAAAGGAAATTTTGCAGCATTTGATTGGGTCCTTTGTACTTGTTACATAAAATGGGAATTGTGCATTGGATCCAACTTGAGAGTTTCTTGGGTGGGGTGAGGCCCTTAGAATTAAAAACCCAGAAATTCTCTTGGTAAATGGCAACACTGTCCAGCTGACAGTGGTCAGACATGGGCATTTGTAAAGGAAAGCAGAGCAATTGAATGACTGGATATTTAAGACCATCCTGCTGTCCAATCAAGACAGTGCTGTTGTGATTTCAACTGAATCCTCTTGTCCAGTTAGAACACAGAGTTGCTGTAACATTTTTAAAGTCCTGGCAGATGTGTTAAGTACCCTTCATGCATTTACACATTCAGCACTGTTCTGACCCATTTCATGACAGACGCCATGCTAGGCTCTAAAACCTTTAGAAAATAAAAAAGTATCATGAATTGCACAATGAACTTAGAATTCAGGGGAATAATAAGTATAATCACAATCAGGTGTTTGCCAAAACTAGGAGACAAGAGAGGAGCAAATAATCAACAATCTGGGTCAGACACAGGAGGTTTTCTGTAAAATGTAGCATTTGATGAGAATATTAGTGCACACGTGCGATCCTGCTGTGGATGCCCGGCAAAGACACCAAGAATTGGACAGCAAGATGGATCAGAGAAGGCTGAGTAATTCAGTGCGATGGAGAAGAGGCTTCGTGTGGATGGTCTTAGGGAGTTAGACTGGAAATGTAAATTGAACACCATGGGATCTTAATAGAGGATGTGTACCATGCTCACAGGGCCATCTTGGATCAATCTGCAGGGGCCTTCTTTTGGAGATAAAATGTGGAAATGAGAAGGAAGGCACAACCGCAGGGGTGACCACCCTGCTCATTCAGTATGGATGAGACAAGCTGGAATGGAAACTATTTTGATTTTATCATTGAATCATCCTATCCCCCTTCTGTAGCCACCCTGGTGGCTCAGCGGTAAAGAATCCACCTGCAATGCAGGAGACATGGTTTGATCCCTGGGTCAGGAAGACTCCTGGAGGAGGGTACGAGGGCATGGCAACCCATTCCAGTATTCTTGTCTGGAAAATCCCAGGGACAGGGAAGCCTGACAGGCTACAGTGCATGGGGTCACAGAGTCAGACGTGACTCAGCGACAATAGAACAACAATCACCTTATACTTTCCAACATAACTTACAGCAGCCGTGGCTTATCAGTGCCTGTGTCTTAAACATGTGACATTTCTGCTATAAAACAATATTTTTCAAGTTGCTAACTCAGCTGGAAACATGCAATCTAGGCGGCATACTTTGGTAGAGAAGATCGAGTTTCCTTGTTATCTTCTCTTGAAACAAAAAAGGAAATTGGCTGTGCTCATCTTGAAAGTGATATGTGTATTTGAGGTTTATTTTTCTTCAAGGTGGGAAGATGGTTGGGAGCTGTTCACTACATTGATAATGTAATTTCCTGCTATGTAATATATATATAATAAGTAGATATCAGGAGTTTTGTTACTTTGTAGGCAAGATGGTGAAATATAATGTGATTAACCCATTCATTTGATCAGTGCCATAGCTTAGTGGTGCTTATTTTTATATTTCTCAAACCTCTTTTTGTTTAATTTATTTCTGAATACTTTGGAGCCTTTTGCATAATTTCGCTGCTCATCTGTCTTCTTTTTTTTTTTTGAAGTATAGTTGACTGACAAGGTTGTATTAGTTTCTGCTGCACAGCAAAGTGATTCAGTTACACACACATATATTTTTTAAATAGTCTTTTACATTATGGTTTATCATGGGATACAGAATATGGTTCTCTGTGCTATGCAGTGGGACCTTGTTGCTTATCCATTCCATATACATATCCAGCTTACAAATCTCTTCAAACTGATTTTTAAGAGAACTGTACAGTGGACCTGGGTACTGGAGGGTGTATACACAGGGGCCTGCAAGTGGAGAGGAAGGCTTCAGGTCACACAACGCGTTCTCCTACACAGATAATGTGATTCCGTCCCATTGTCTACCCAACACTACATGGGATTTTATAGTGCTTGTGTTTGTGTGGTGGATTCCCTCGCTGAGAACTAAACATTGATCACATGGTTGGAGTAGGGTGTGATGAACACAAATTCACTTCCAAGCTGCTACAGCTTAAAACCCTCTGAGGAGGTTCTAGGGTTCTTCTGTGTACACTTAATATTTCCATTGGCCCAGCAACTATAATCTTTCTAAGTAGAAATATGAAAAGAATATAGTAGCCCACCTGCATGACAAAATTCCTTTTATAGTTTTAACCGGTATAGGAGTCTAATGATAAAAGAATGACTTGTTCTACTAACATTCAGTCAACAAAACCATTTGACCCTTGGTCCCCAAGGTCTTCAAAATGTCAGCTCTCCCTCAATACTGTAATGTACTTAAAAGCCATTGTGCTTGGTTAGAATTCTAAAGAAGTTTGTTAAAAACATCAAAAACCTGCTAAACAGATTTCTTCAGTTTTAAAAACAGCACTCTGCATGATAGTAAAGAAACGAATCGCCAGTCTATGTTTGATGCAGGATGCAGGATGCTTGGGGCTGGTGTATGGGGATGATCCGGAGGGATGATGTGGGGTGTGAGGTGGGAGGGGGGGGTTCATGTTTGGGAGTTCATGTATACCCATGATGGATTCATGTCAATATATGCCAAAACCAATACAGTACTGTAAAGTAAAATAAAGTAAAATAAATAAATAAAATAAAAATAAAAACAGCACTCTGAAGGACTAAAAAAAAAAAAGCATGGCTGAGAATACTATTATCTACATACCTGCTTTGGTAAGAAATATTTCTATGTGACATATTTACTTTGAATTCTCATTCAAAATGACACTATTGTAGAAATAGTCACTTAACCAACAGTCACAGTATGTAATTAGGATCTTTTAAAGGGGCCTCCATGATTAGAATGAATTTGGCTTTAGTGACTTTTTGGAGTAGAATTGCTTCACAGAGTTATGTTACCTTATGCCGTATAGCACAGTGAATCAGCCGCGTGTATATGTGCGTCTCCTCCCTGCTGAGCCTCCCGCAGCCGCCCAGCGTGGCCCCCTCTCGGCCGGGCAGAGCGCTGCGCTGAGCTCCCCGCGCCGAGCTCCCTGTGCTGTGCAGCAGCTCCCCACTGCTCTCTGCTTGCACGCGTGGCCGCGCTGCCCTCTCAGTGCGTCCCTCCTGTGTCCGCATGCCCATGCTCTACCTCTGCAGCTTTGTCCTGGCCCCTCAAATAGGCTCATCAATACCATCTTTCAGGATTCCATATACATGCATTAATACACAATATTGGTTTTTCTCTTTCTGACTTATTTCACTCTGTATGACAGGCTCTGGGTTCATCCACATCACTACAACTGACTCAGTTTAGTTCTTTTTTATGGCTGGGTAATATTCTATTGTGTTACTATATATACTTCTTCATCTGTTGATGGATATCCAGGTTTCTTTCACTTATGAGCTACTGTAAATAGTGCTACAATGAACATCGAAGTACATGTGTCTTTGTGACTTTTAATATTGCATATTTCAATAAAACATTTCTAATGAATGGCAACTGAATAAAAAGATAACATGAAATTAATATTTCTAGGCCGTAAGGGAAAAAAACCTCTATTTTCATAGTTAATAGACAAATCACTTTAAATTACCTTTTTAAAAATCGTGTTGAATGATTACTGCTAACAAGTCCTATGGTTTGGCATAAGTGACCGTAGGAAAAGATCACAATACAGGCTGTAAACATTGTTTTTTGAAGGAACATAAAGATCTTTTTCATGTTCTTTTCCATTATGATTTAGCATGGGATATTGAATATAATCCCCTGTGCTATACAGTAAGACATTTTGTTATCCGTCCTATATATACCAGTTTGGACTGAAACATTTTGACCTGAGACACCTAGATTGGACAAGAGAGAAAAAGAGGGTGATATTTCTTTTCCTTTTTTTTTTTTTTCACTTATGTTAACAAATACATTTTCTATCTTTTACTTTTACATTTCTGTGATTTCAAATTCAAGGCTCCCTAAGATTCCCAACAGAAAGGATTCTTAAATGTGCCCCAACACAAGACAAACTGATCAAAGAGAAGCATGTCAGGTCATCAGACTGAGGCCTGAATTATTCAGATAATCGCCCCATTTCAGCTTATCAAAAATGCTGGCTTGACCTCTTTGCATTTTTAAACAGGATGTAATCTAATTATGACACAAAGGCTCATGCCCTATCACAGGACTGGTTTAAAACAAATAATTGAGAAACAGCATAAATAAGACCCAAGTGTTTATAACACTGGCTTATATAATAGCAGTTAATAGAGAGCACTTCTCAAACTTCAAGGGGCATCAGAATCATTTGGAGAGTTTTTTAAGACACTGATTTCAATGCCCAAAGCCTGGAGATTCTAATTTAAATTCTTAATCATACTTGGAGTGGCATTGGCCCAGAATATTGGCAATCACAGGAACATTCATCCACGTAATTCTTATTGTAGGCCATATCTTGGCATTAATGTAGGATTTAAACCTACATTGTGTGCTCTTGATGGGAAAGAGCCTTGCTGGTATTTTTCCCAACTTGCCAATGATCCCGTATTTCCACTGGAAAATTAAAACATTGTTGAACTCTCCTAGAATTAAAATTTCTTTCAAACATTGGCAGGAGGTTAACACCACAGATGCTTTTCTGGCCTCTGGTCAGATATGTTTACTCCACATCGATGATCTTTGGAAACTTCATCCAAATTCCTGTTGAAATTATTTATTTCAGAATTAGAGCAACCAGCTCCACCCTACATCTCTTTAGTGTGAGCTGCTCTGTTTTGCAGAGGAGGAGGCTAAAACAGACCAGACATTCCTGTCAGCTGTCTGGTCATTGTGCTTTTTAGTGGAATTGCAGCATGTTACAGTACTTTTCTTTGTAGCTTAAACATTGAGCAAACCCAGACATCCAGAGATGCTAAAATGGAAATTATGTTTCCTTTTGCTTGCATTTCCCAAGCAAACTCATTCAGACAGCATATCCTATACATTTGAATAAACAAAATTACCTTTAATGTGTTTGCAACATCTGTCTATGGCTTAAATGCATCTGATAGGAAGGGATTTGACAGTATATTTAATGAGGCATGATTATAATTTTGCCTTAACAACCATAGATTTTTCATTTCCTTTTTTGTTATTTTTTTCTCCTCCATTTTTTTGTATCTTACATAATACAGAAGAGATTCTATACTTGAACTGTAGTTGATGAACACAGTGGCTGGCAAACCCCACTCTTTGTTATAAATAACCAATACTTCCTACTCCCTAAGTTGTCTATCCCCAATAAAGTTACCATCAAGACAATGTGTTTCCCCCAAGGGGTTCCTGTCTACTATTTCCAACTTACTCACTGCTTGTAAATATCTTCCAGCCCGCGAGACTCTTAAGAAATGTATGATCTTAATCATTTGTGGGAATCCTGAATTTCTTGAACATTTTTACTAAATCGGAGCAAGACTATGAGTCCTAAATACCACACCCCCCTCCAAGAAGCCTTCGTTTTTCATTCATTTTATTCGCAGTAGCTGGCCTGGTTAGGATTGTTTCCCTTACATTGTCTTCCACTGTGTGCCGAGTGGTGTTATTTCCAATTCTAAATGGTGACACATCCCTCCCCAGCCTTCCCTTTGATTGTCAGGATTCTGGTTTATACACAGAAGCAGCACTCTGTGGCATCTGTAACCAAATGAGTCCCCGAACACTCTACGTGAAGAGCTTCTCTAAAGGGACCAGACAGTTCTTCCAAAATTAATTCCAAATGCAGGCAGTCAATCCTGCTACACTTATCATGCACAGATTTTGATTTACCTGTCACAGGCCCATCTTATCCCATTTACATATTGCCACCACCAAAAAGACACAAGACTACCTCTCACGCCACTGGGGAGTGAGGCCACCCCTAGGGCATTGGGAAGAAACGATCCTGGCCAAACCTAATTTGGCCCTTATCTCTGACTTATGATGAACAATTCTTTATGTGACTAAAGCAAGCCGATTAGAATCGTGGGGTTTCCAGATTGTCACAGGTCAGCTGTGTGTCAAAACCTCAAGGGGGAAATATTCTAGGATGACAGGTTAAGTCTCAAGTTCAAGAAGAGTACTGAAGTCTTGCACCTGCTAAGGATTATAATGTGCTACTTTTAGGCTGGAAAAAACATTTTAGGACTTATCTTAATTCTGAAATTATGCTATAGTTTAAGTGATTTGAGAACATCTTATAGTTCTTCTTGAAGTATTTACTGATGAAAAGTGAAAGTGTTGCTCACTCAGTCGTGTCCAACTGTTTGCAACCCCATGGACTATAGCCCGCCAGGCTCCTCTGCCCACGAGATTCTCCAGGTAAGAATACTGGAGTGGGTTGCCATTCCCTTCTCCAGGGGATCTTCCCAACCCAGGATTGAACCTGGTTCTCCTTCATTGCAGGCTGACTCTTTCTTTACCATCTGAGCCACCAGGGAAGGCCAGTTACTGATAGTTTGGTACAATAAATACCTGAAATAAAGGCTAGTATGTTATTTATTAAGGAAAAAATAAAGATGCTTTTGTTAAATTCAGGCAGCCGGAAGAAAAAGTGATGTGTTTGTGAATTACAGTTAAGCAAGAGCTTCTCTCTCCTGAGAAGTATTCTGATGAATGACAGTTTCTGGAAACATCCAGAAATTCCAGCAATGCAAGTGCGTCTATTTACAAGCCACAGATTAGAAAATAACATATTTGTTTTGATTGATTCTAGCTCAAAAGTCCAAATGTTTTTGAGAACAAACCTAGCCCTGTATATCAATCATTTAAAAATACATGGTTCGATTTCTGTTTTCCTTTTCTAGTGAGGAGAAGGAGGCCATGGGAAGGCTGAGAGACAGTCTGATCCTTTACCAGCCACAGTCAGGGAGCTAGATTTGGATAATATTGTGGGAAACTGATAATTCTGAGCCAAGGCATTTTAGGACGTGTTTGCTTGTGGATAATTACTTTAGGTGCTGCGATCCTGTCGTCCATATGAGCCTCTCTATCCTATTTTTATTTCTTCAGAATTTTTACTTATAGGGGGAAAAGTCAGATAGTGAGAAAAAACAAGTCTACCGAAAAAGTGGCATTCAGATCTATAATCATTTTAATACTCAGTTCAGTTCAGTCACTCAGTCTTGTCTGACTCACTGGATGTTTAAATGAGCTATTTTAGCATGAGCTTCTGCCTTTATTATCACCTTTAAAATAAAGCATTGGAATTAGATAATCTCAAAAATTCCATCCAACCCCAACTTTTCAATTTCTTTTTAAAAAGATCATTCCATTCTCTGTGTGTGTTAGCCGCTCAATCATGTCTGACTCTTTGCAGCCCCATGGACTGTAGCCCACCAGCTTCCTACATCCATGGGATTCTCCAAGCAAGAATACTGCAGTGGGTTGCCATTCCCTTCTCCGGGGAATCTTCCCAACCCAGGGATCAAACCCAGGTCTCCTGCATTGCAGGCAGATTCTTTACTGTCTGAGCCACAGGGACGCCTAAGTTAGTCAATTAAGGCAGAATAGAAGGAGGGAGGAAATGAAGAGAAGGCAGTGTGGCCTGGCTCTGCCCTTCACAGGCCATGTGACACTTTATGTATGGACAGAAGCTTTTTAAAACGTCTGTTACTTCTTGCATTGCCGACAGTTATGATAAATCAAAAAGCACATTCTAAATGTAGGCCCTTCCTAACACCCGATGAAACACTTGATATTTTTGCGTTTAAAAAAACTTTAGCTGTGTTGCATTTGACCAGCATTGAACAGGGTTCTCTGTCTTCTGTCTTGTGCCAAAAGCACAGATAGAGAACCAAAGTAGGTCAAAAGATGAGGAAAAGATACGGGAGATAGTAACTTTGATTTTTATAACATTACATTGATTTTAATATGTCCTTTAAAGATATCTGGGAAGCCCAGGTGGACCAGCATTACTCCCCTGGTGGAAGGTTGTATTGACGTGATCAAGAATTATCTATATAAATCATGATAAATGATTCTATATAAATGATAGAAGCTAAAGTCTTACTCAGAATCAAGAGAACTATTTATATTCTTTTATATTTAGAGAGGCACAGGATGACATGGATGGATGTAAAAATCATATGGGGTTCAATGTAGCTTTTTCAGTAAGAAGCACATATGATGTTAATGCAGTTTACTATGTTTATTAAGTTTCCCTCGTTATGAGACATGTTTTCAGATGGACGTTGTGTGTGCTTGTAGGGTGCTGTGATTACACCAGCGATGGACCATCCGATGTCAATGCAGCCAGCAAACATGATGGGCCCCCTGACACAACAGATGAACCACCTTTCGTTGGGCACCACAGGAACGGTGAGTTGCAGAGTTTGTTTCCTTTTGTTTCCTTGGGTTTCATCAGTAAGAGGCAACACTTTCTGTTCTTACTGGCAACATCAGCAGAATGGATTCTGCATCACTGAGGAACCCTCCTTTTAGGTCCCAGTATGAATAAGCCACACTCTGCATGCACAGTTCTGAGGCACATGTACTCATATCGACAAGGCTGAAGGGTCTACTTTGCTGCATTTAAATTTGACTTACAGAAAGTTCTAATGATGCCATGCCCCAGGTATGTCTGTTTTAGACCTTGTAACTGAATACACTGGAGCGTAGTTTTCCTTTCTCGGATGTTTATGATTTCAGCTCACAGCAGCCCCAAGTTATTCCCAAGAGGGGAGCCAGCTTTGATTATAGCTAATACACGGGGTTTTTATTTGCTTTCAATGTTTATAGCAACAAAATATAATTGAGAACCTCACATAATTGATATATTTTAATCTTTCTTTCCAATACATCTACATAGGTGATGCTGAAAAAAAAAGGAATCTAATGTTCCTAATATATTTATAGATAAGGAAGTTTTTGATTAGCCATTATTTTTTCTTAGGGAACAAAGTATATCAAGAAACGTCTATTGCAGCCTTACTTTTGTATCAACAAGGTGTTTGAAATCGTTGGCAAAACTTTGTTTTTTAAAAAATCTTTTTGAAGACAGTTTCCCAAGTGGTCAAGAGGGTACAGGTCCAATACAACATGGAATATTGCAACTTCATTAATTATAGAAACAATAAAAACTGTAAAACCAATCTCCCCTGTAACAGTTTTTATTTCTCATAAATGTTAATGCAGATAATTTTGTTATTTTTAAAGAAGAAGAAAAACAAGACATATCTTCTAAGTGAGACAGCTTCAACACTGTGAGACAGTCCCCTGGTCCCTCTTCATATAGTTGAAATATTGAGCACAGGGATCTATAAGCTATTTAGCCATAAGCCTCTATGACTTTGTATGTCTCATAGTCACCACTCCTGTAATTCCCCTCAACTACATTGACATCATCTCCAAACACCCATGTACACTAGGTACATTCACTCTATCTTGGAGGTTTTACCTTAAAGCAATGGCTTGCTTACTACATAGAGATATTGACTCACAGGCTTTTGAGGATATAAGAAGCTTCTGACATGTCCACTGAGGCCTCAATAGTTTGCTCTAAGTAGGAGGAATGTCAATCTGCCTAACAGAAAGAGTCCCATAGTTTCAATAAAGAAATTTTAGTTTTTTGACATAAAGCACCCACCTGGAAGGCCTCCGTGGCTGAACTTATAAAACGCAGTCACTGATACCTCATGTGTCTGAAGGCTTAGACTCAATCAGATGATTCTTTAGGTTTCTGAACCAGACTTTTAAAAGTCATGTCTATGACCACATTTCATTCTGCAGTGTGGTTCAGCTAATTTTCCTTAGGGATGAAGAATTTAAAGATGCTATTTCTGTAGCTTTTAGCAATGTGTGAATTTTTTTTTTTTTAATTTAGTCACTTTGCTCATTAACAAAGCAGATCCCGGGACAGTATTGGAAGGCTGAAGTTTCTCATGCCCTACTATTGATTTCCATTTCCCCTCCTAAATGTTCACAAATTATGAATAAATGAGGTAATACACTTTTACTGTAATCTAATGACAAATCTGATAAGCGGGGAGGATTATAATGCAAAGCATAAAAAGAAATCACTTTTAAAATTCTACTAATTGGAATCAGAAGCAAAGCCTGCTGACTTCCTGAAATGCAAATTTGGAAACTAGGAAAAAAACGTTAATTGAGAACATGACTGAATCCTTTGAGCAACTGAAAAATAAGCTCAATTATAGAGAATGAATTCACAATTACAATGGTTATTGATTCTATACTGTATATTATGACTAGTATTTGAGCATTTTCAACAAGAACACAATTTTGCCCAGCTGGTAATAGCCAACTTATTCAATAATAATATATACTCCTTCCTTTCTTAGAAAGCAAACGTTTAAGCATGTGGCTTATATTTAACATCAAATTTCTTCTAGCTTTTTAAAAAGTGTTTTTTTCCTCCTCCACACTTGTACTAATGCTTAAATACATAATAAGCTTTGTATAAATTGTTGAGGGGTTTTTATTTGCTTTCAATGTTTATAGCAACAAAATATAATTGAGAACCTCACATAATTGATATATTTTAATCTTTCTTTCCAATACATCTACATAGGTGATGCTGAAAAAAAAAGGAATCTAATGTTCCTAATATATTTATAGATCAGGAAGTTTTTGATTAGCCATTATTTTTTCTTAGGGAACAAAGTATATCAAGAAACGTCTATTGCAGCCTTACTTTTGTATCAACAAGGTGTTTGAAATCGTTGGCAAAACTTTGTTTTTTAAAAATTCTTTTTGAAGACAGTTTCCCAAGTGGTCAAGAGGGTACAGGTCCAATACAACATGGAATATTGCAACTTCATTAATTATAGAAACAATAAAAACTGTAAAACCAATCTCCCCTGTAACAGTTTTTATTTCTCATAAATGTTAATGCAGATAATTTTGTTATTTTTAAAGAAGAAGAAAAACAAGACGTATCTTCTAAGTGAGACAGCTTCAACACTGTGAGACAGTCCCCTGGTCCCTCTTCATATAGTTGAAATATTGAGCACAGGGATCTATAAGCTATTTAGCCATAAGCCTCTATGACTTTGTATGTCTCATAGTCACCACTCCTGTAATTCTCCTCAACTACATTGACATCATCTCCAAACACCCATGTACACTAGGTACATTCACTCTATCTTGGAGGTTTTACCTTAAAGCAATGGCTTGCTTACTACATAGAGATATTGACTCACAGGCTTTTGAGGATATAAGAAGCTTCTGACATGTCCACTGAGGCCTCAATAGTTTGCTCTAAGTAGGAGGAATGTCAATCTGCCTAACAGAAAGAGTCCCATAGTTTCAATAAAGAAATTTTAGTTTTTTGACATAAAGCACCCACCTGGAAGGCCTCCGTGGCTGAACTTATAAAACGCAGTCACTGATACCTCATGTGTCTGAAGGCTTAGACTCAATCAGATGATTCTTTAGGTTTCTGAACCAGACTTTTAAAAGTCATGTCTATGACCACATTTCATTCTGCAGTGTGGTTCAGCTAATTTTCCTTAGGGATGAAGAATTTAAAGATGCTATTTCTGTAGCTTTTAGCAATGTGTGAATTTTTTTTTTTTAATTTAGTCACTTTGCTCATTAACAAAGCAGATCCCGGGACAGTATTGGAAGGCTGAAGTTTCTCATGCCCTACTATTGATTTCCATTTCCCCTCCTAAATGTTCACAAATTATGAATAAATGAGGTAATACACTTTTACTGTAATCTAATGACAAATCTGATAAGCGGGGAGGATTATAATGCAAAGCATAAAAAGAAATCACTTTTAAAATTCTACTAATTGGAATCAGAAGCAAAGCCTGCTGACTTCCTGAAATGCAAATTTGGAAACTAGGAAAAAAACATTAATTGAGAACATGACTGAATCCTTTGAGCAACTGAAAAATAAGCTCAATTATAGAGAATGAATTCACAATTACAATGGTTATTGATTCTATACTGTATATTATGACTAGTATTTGAGCATTTTCAACAAGAACACAATTTTGCCCAGCTGGTAATAGCCAACTTATTCAATAATAATATATACTCCTTCCTTTCTTAGAAAGCAAACGTTTAAGCATGTGGCTTATATTTAACATCAAATTTCTTCTAGCTTTTTAAAAAGTGTTTTTTTCCTCCTCCACACTTGTACTAATGCTTAAATACATAATAAGCTTTGTATAAATTGTTGCTTTAGTTTAAAGTTTCATAGGGTTTGGAAAAGGCAGAGTACAAACAGTATTAATTTGTATATTTATTCCACAAAATACCATTGACAATGCTGAGTGTCCAGCATGAAGTTATACTTGTTTCTTAAGCTGTCACTCTTTATTTTGATATCATAGATTCATTTTATCTAAATTTTTGATTGGCATTTGAAGTAGGTCTGATGCAATTAAGGTTGATTCTCTTTAATCAAGTTTCACCACCTCATTACATATTTTCAATACACTTAATCCATTGCTGGGAAGGTGGCCCGATGTCATGGAAAGAATAGTTGGTATTGAAATTAAAGTTGAGTTTAAAACCTATCTCTGCCCCTTATTAGCTGTGCATGTTCAGGCAGATTACCTAACCTCTCTGAACTTTTACTTTCTCTTTTGCAAAGTGGAAGAATAATTCTTATATCCCAGAGGTGTTGTGAGTGTCAATGGGATGAGATATGTAAACACACACGATACAGCGTGTTGCTACCCAGCAGATGCTTCTCAAAGGAGCTGCACCCCCACCTCTTTACCTCCCGTGGCTTCTAACGTGGGAACTGAGTCCAGGTCACCAGAAGGATGTCAGACACTGTCGAGTCCACAGTTCCAACTCACTGGCTGCTCTGTTTCATTTGATGTAACTTACTTTTTTCCAGTTTCCACTTCCATAGCTTCTAACATACTCTTTCAGGCTGTAAACCCAAAAGGTAGAGACCAGCCAAATTCCGTTAATGAATAAAGCTGATTAAGTCCAAGCCCCAAATCCTGGCAATATATCATCAAATTTGGTCTATATTTACCTGTGTCACAAATAGCTGTGTAATATAAATACACACAATACTGGAAATCATATTTTAAATTAGAGATATTTTTGAGTGCAATCGTCATAACAGCTCTGCCTGCATGTTGGATGAGTAGCTAGCAAGACGCTGCCTCTGGCAGCTGGGAACACAGTTCCTCTTCCAAAGAGGGCAGCCAGACCCAATCCAGATGCTGTAACCACATGGGCATACAGACCCCAGGTGACTCACCTGCTAGTTCTTGGAGCTAGATGAGCGACCTCTCTGGATTTTAATGGGAAATCTCCCTGTGTTTGAATCCTGGACCCAGTTGGTCCTCAGAGCTCTCAGGTGGTGACCCCTGCCCAAGGGTTTCTTGGTTCTCCTCCGACCTCTCCGGCCACTGCTTCCTCTTCTATTTCCTAGGCTGATGGGTAAGTTTTTAAACTAGCTCCTCACTCATACGTGGTTTCCTTAAGCAAACTCTTCCACCTTGATGGCTTTGACCTCTGCCTTCTGTGCCAAAGACTGCTATCTCAGTCCCCAGGGCTAACCTCATCTCAGAACTGTAGCCTCATTTTACAGCACTTGCTAAATATTTCCATGTGACCCTCCCCTCCAACATCTCGAAGTCAGCACAACCCAAAGGAACCTCCTGAGCTTTCTCCCTACTGACCCTTCCTCGTATAGGGTCCCACTCCTACTTCCCCTCAAGCTGATCCCGTGACCACTCACCCCAGAAGTCCAGCATTATACCCAGGACCCAGCATAGACCCTTTTCTTCTTAATCCCCACCACAGACAGTTACTTTTCAAGTCCCGCAGACATTTGTCAGTTGCATCCTCACCTCCACATCCTAGAGTCTCCACCCTGGGCCTTAATTAAGTGTAATAGTCCCCTAACTCTTTTTCCTGTTTCCCATCTCAACGTACTCCATTCCCTGCATGTTGCCACAGCCAGGCAACCTGAAAGTCTTTCCACCGTGTCTCTCTCCTACTGTTATTTTCCAGAGGCTTTCAGACATCTGAGCTCACTGAAATTCTGCAAAAGATGTGAACAGGGATATGCCAAGATTAAGGCAGGAACCTCAACTTCAGACATCGTTTCCAAGGGCAGAGCAGAGAGGCCCAGGGACTAACCCAAGTAGGCAGGGTTCACTGCTGATAGGACCTGGAGCTACAGGAGAACTCTCCGTTTTCAGAAGGAAAGCCTGACGCTCTGTCCCACTTTCTTTCCTAAGATTCCTGGGTAACAGAAGTATACTGAGTCAAAAACCTCTTCATTTCCATAAAATTAAATATATTTGGTCCCCCAGAACCCCACATGGTGAAATGGATGCCATGTAGTTTAATTAACCATTCTCCTACCATTTGCCACCTCAAAGGTTTATCATTCAATTCCCTTCCTCTTTTCTGAGCTGGACAGAATCTGCAGGCCTTAAAAGAAAAATGAATTTTATGCAAGCAGTGTAACTGTTTTGTTCCAGGGGCTCTGCTGACCTTGAAGAATTTTCTAGCTTTTTCCGCTTTTGTTTATTTTTTGTCACAGGATTCCCTCAAGAACCAAAGCCCTGTTATCCATAATTTCTTATCAGTCCATTGTAAGCTTTAGCAGAAACCACTGGGAGTTTTACTGTTATGAGAACCTCCAGATTGCATGACAATCTTGTTTTACAAGTTTCTTATCTCCTTTTCATTTGTTCAGTTGGTGGTCACCAGTGGCTTCCAATGTCACCAGAATCTGTTAAAAGAAATAAAAAGGTTTTGTTCTGCAGGCTTCTTATCTACAGTTCTGTTTGTGTCTGCAAACCACTGGTGACTTGTGACATCATGGGATTCTGGTGGTATAACCCTAGCTGCACACAGAGATAATCTTGTAATTGTTCTGGACTTGTTCAGCACAGTTCTCTCACAGTTTTCAGTGGCATCATCCTTCCCATAATGCTTTAAATTCTTTCAATTATTATCCAGGAATATAAACATTGAGGCAGAGTGGTAAAAACCAATACATGGTGTTAAATGGACTCATGATTAGGAAATGGTATCATGAATTTGTAAGTGGTCATGCGTACATCTCCTGAGATGATTTTTCAGGAAAAGTATCAATCAGTTAAAAAGGGTTATACAAGAAAGAACGTATGGAGGGTAGGGAATAGCTTTTAAAAATTTGTTTAGTCTTCTTGTAAGACAAGTAAGGTTTTGAAGTTAGTCTTACAATGTAAACAAACAAGTAGGCATTCAGTGAAAGTCTAGTTTTATGAAAATTTATTTGCAAATAGTAAGGCAAGCTTTCACTGTTTAAAAAAATGGATTCTGAATTCCAATAAATTAGCAAAAAATACAAAATTCCCAGTATATACAATCTCAAAGAATGTGATCAGATAGTTGATAGAGGAGGAAATAGAAAACAAAAAAAAATATGAAAAATAATTAAATGAACAGTAAATGTATCCAATACACACAGATACACACACACGGCACTCATTAAATAAAGTTATTAAAGTAATGCACATCGCTGACAAAAGTGTCAGGAGATACATAGTCTCAGTCATGGTACTCTGATGGTAGGAATCCAAATTTACAAATGTGCAAGCTGGAGAGCAGGGTGGGCCCACAAGACCCATCATGAATACTCTCTTCCCCAACCCAGTGGTTATAGTTGGAGCACCTATTCTATGGAAGTCTTCTAGTATAACAGAAACTATATCTTAAAAATATTCAGCCCATTGTTCATTGTAATCTTTAGTAAGGAAAGATGATTAAATAAATCATAGCCCATCCATAAACCAGAATGCAATGCAGCATGAAATTATAAGCATATAAAATAATTAGGAGAAGGATTATTTCTCATGTTCAATCAAAAGAGCAGAATGTAAATTTACACGTGTGGAGTATAGTATCAACTATGAAAAAAATACTTGTGAAATAAGGCTGTAACAAATACAAACAAGCAGGATGGTTCCCGAGTGGTGGGATTAGGGAGAGTTTCTATTTTAATCACGATACTTTTCTACACTCTCCAAGTATTCAACAATGAGCATGACTTTTTAAATCCCTTTGGAAATGTTATAAATATGTTCTCGGAAAATGATTAGTGTCACAGTTTTGTTTGTAGACATAATATGCAGTTAGTTTTTTTTTAAAGAGACTTAGAATTTTACTACCACTATTAATAAAATATTTGGAGACCCTTTGAAAATGATGTTTATAGATTCTAGATTTACAGATTATAATAAAGTCACTAGGTTAACATAAGTGTTGTGAGAAACAGAATAACTTTTGCTGAAGGTTTACTTGTGTTTGAATCTTTGATCAATGCTTGCTTGGCTGACCTCGCATTGTTCAACTTATGTTTTCTCACACACCATTCACTCATGAGAGAGTGATCAACATTGTCATTTTGTGTCAGGGAGATGAAATGGAGAAACTTGTGATGGTCCAAATTAAGTGACAAATAGGTGGAAGAATAAAGTTTTTTAAATGGAATAATGATCATCTGAATGGAACAATGGTCATGCAAGCACATCTATTTAATCTTGTTTGGGCAGTATATTTTGCAATACCTGGTCCCTTTTACACAGCTTACCCCTCCAAAGTGAGCTGGAACTAAATGAGAACTGTCCATTTTTAGAAGTGTGGGCCTTGAGCCATAAGCCGTGTCCCACTTTCCTATTTGAGGTCTCTGGCTAAAAATATGGTATTAAGGCAAAGCCTCTTTTTTATCGTGTTATATTTGGTCCTGCATCACCTCAAGTTTTGAAATGGATGTCTAGTTGTTTAATTAACCCTGATCTACTATTGGCACCTCTAATGTTATGACACTTTGGAAAAAGACACCAGCCATTTGTTGAATAGATTCATTTCTATTTATGATGATTCTAGCACATGAGGCTCCTTGGTCTCGACTGACCACCCCTGGGAACAGAGCCAGAGATAAATGGTCAATAAGAAAATTTTAGCTTCAAAACATGTCAGCCTCCAGATATTTGGGGAATGTGCAAATTTTTCACTTATTTATTTTAAGTTTATAGTTATTTATTTTGTTCTCCATGACTAGGTTTCATATTGTGTTCTCGGCCCCTTCCTGACGAGCAGCCTTGTGGAACTTTGGTGTCAGCCAGAGAGGGTACCCATCTCACGCTGATGACCCAAGGGAGGGACCAAAATTGCGAAAGAGGAAGATGACAATATTCTGGGTCAGCCAGTGCTGTCCTTGCAGGTCACACGGGGCCTAATGACATGTCCAGAGTGGTGGTTGTAGGGGACCACTGTGTCAACTATCAACTAGGGGGTCATAGTGCCCTAGGGCTTAAAGGCAGGCGCCTTAGGTACCATGTGACATACGGCAAGCACTTCCGAGTTGTAGAGCTAAGATTCTATTTTATTTTCTTTTGGACTTCATTGCATTCTTTCTCATGCTCTTTTCATTCAAAGATTCAGTCCCAAGACAGGATTATGATACTCCACCAGCTGTTGTGTCAGGTAGGAAAATTCTAATTCCTTTAAGACTTGACTGGATGGGAGAGAGGGAGCTTGCCTGGTTTTCTCCAAAACTCTTTAAAGCAGTGATTCTCAAACATGGATGCTAAGTAGGCACTTGAATTTCAGTTCTGGGATGGGGGATTCGCATATGTGGTTCAAAAGAGAATATTTAATATTCCAATCCAGTTTGTGTATGGAAAATAAATATGTTGCTTTTGAAACAAAAAGTAAAGGCTCAAAGACTTTTGGTCTTGGAGTCTCTGTATCAGTGATTCTCAAAGTTGGGATATTCATTAGACTTTCTGGGAAGCAGGAGAAGGATATTTAAGTTAGTCAAAAGAGGGCTCAGGTGAATAAAAATAATTTGAGAAGCACTGCTTTAGAGACCGGAATTCTTCTGAAATCAGAAAATCATCCCATTTTGCTTGTTCTGCACCCAGCATAGTATCTGACACATAGTAGGTACTCAATATAATTGTTGAATGAATCAAAACTTCAAATTTGTTCCAAAAATGGTATTTGGGATATTGAAAGAAAAGCTGCCAATGTTCCATGTTACTCCAAAGTGGCCGAGGTTGATCTGAGAATACATTAGCAGTGTCTTGAGCACATTTTAATCAGCAATATTAAAGTTGCTCCATAAAATCCAGTAGTGCAGTTCATAATAGGGTATATGGATGTGAAGACATGGGTTTGAATTTTGAACTGCATGGATCTTCTTATGCTTTCATCTTAATTTTGAAGTTTGGTTTCTTGCAGAGAGGAAAATGGGCACAATTTTTCATTTTTGTTGATTTTAACTAAATAAATACTGGCAGCAAGAAGGGCTTTGAATTCTCAAATCCTTTGATGTGTCAGAAGATGAGGACATAAAATCTAAACCAAGAAAGTGCAGTGGAGAGACAGCACAAGAGATTAAGGCCAGAAATAGAATGGGGGAACCCAGGGGACAACAGAGCCTGGCAACTGAGTGATAGTTTTCAAGCAGAGAACATTGTGTTCTTGGCCACCTAGTTTGCTAGACCTGGTGTCTTCAGGATAATCCTTTTCTCGTGTCTTGTGGACTTGTTTGATTATGCTCATAGCTGAATACTCCTCTTAGAAGTTCAGTGGAGAAGCAATGACTTAGCTTTCAGCTGTGAAGTTACTTTGGTCCTCCTGGAAACCTCTGCAAGTTGTCATTAATGAAAATATTCCGTTACATCTTCACACACCTGTTTTGTTTAGGATATTGAACCCCTGAGAAGACACTTTCTCTAATGTGTTCAGCCTTTCCTGTGCTTAACACATGATGTCTTTGTTTAACAAGAGGCATCTGCCCTCAGTAATTCACCAATAGTAATCAAAGACGCAAAATGGAACTTTCCTTCACGTAGAGTTTCTGATTTCCCTTTCAAGAACACAATGGCAAAGCAATGGAAACATCAAAAAGCACTTACCAGAGGTGGGCCATGGGTCAGGCTCTACACAAATCAAGTATGGCCAGACATCAGGTGGCAACTCTAGGCTCAGAGTTCCCAGTTGGTTCACAGTCAGACACCACCAAGAGCCCTTGGCTAGAGAAGTGACTTCATCAGTTCATCTGGCGGTTTGGTGTGTGCTTGAGGAATAAGACACCCATTACGTAGAACAGTCAGAAAGCTCAGATATGGTATCACTAGACTAAGCCAAGGGCTAAGATCTCGGTGGAATACAAAGGGACTAAGATAGAAGCGACAGAAAAGAGAACATTTGGGGAGATTTTACAGTTGTTTTCTCCTGAGGAGAAATTGAGTTGGTGGTTCGACTTCTTGTAAATTTACACAGACTTCTTTGGCCTCCTTAGTGTGTCTCTAAATGAAAATAGACTTGCCTTCCTAAAATGTTTGTGACTTGTCTGGTGGGCACCACTTGAGTGACATTTGACAGATGACACATCCTTTGCCAAACCCTTAACCATATCAGTAAAGTGAAACAGCCATAAGGTGCTGTGACATCCTCTTCAAATGAATCCAGTATGCTCGTGTTGGACGGCTTGAATAGTGATTGATTCTTGGCCATTGTAAGGGTCCACTAAACTCTCATGATGCATTGGAGCTTGAGATATCTCTCTAGTAACCTACAGAGACAAAACCCAACTTAATTTTGTTCATTCAATATATCCAACACTTTTTCACCACCCTCTGAGTGCTAAAATGAAGATTGGAAACTCTCAGGACTAAAGTGAATGCTGAGCTTGATTTGGAAGGATGAATATGAGTTTACCGGTTGGACAAGAGTGGGAAACACACATGAAATGTACAAGAAATGAAACTGTATGGGGTGATTAGATGACTGCAAGTCATTTGGTATTTTGGAGGGGAAAATGTTATGATGGCAGATGCTGAAGGGTGATCTCAGGGTAATCAGCAAACCTGATTTTAAGCAAGGACTCTTTCCTCTTTGAACCACATGCCACCTTGTTCTTGTATTTATCGAAAAAGTATGTATTGGAAGCACACCGCATGACAGTCTATGTGTTGGGCGCTAGGGCTGCAACTTCCTTCTAAAAGCCTAAGGTCCAGTTAGGAAGTTGGGTACACACAGTGTCATAAGTATTTCCATGGGGACAAATATATGATGTTTAAGTTTGTAAAATCTTCAATAAGATAACCTGGGCTCAGAATCAACTTGGGTTGCTCACTAGTCGTGGAAACTTGGGAAAATTATTTAAGTTTTCTGTGGCTTGGATTACTTATCTGAGGAAGTATCAATTACCTCCTAAGGCTGTTGTAAACATTAGATCAGGTAAAATATGTGGCTGACTTAGCAGGGATTCTGGCGTTAAATAAAAGTAGGCTTCCCTGGTGGCTCAGATGGTAAAGAATCTGCCTGCAATGCAGGAGGTTTGAGTTCTATCCCTGGATCAGGATGATCCCCTGGAGAAGGGAATGGCTACCCACTCCAGTATTCTTGCCTGGAGAAATCCATGGACAGAGGAGCCTGGCAGGCTACAGTCCATGAGGTCGCAAAGAGTCAAACATGACTGAGTGACTAATATAAGTGTTATTAGCAACAATTCTGCTAATCATTCTTGTTACAAGATGCTGTGTAGATACAAAGAGAAAACTGACCCACAGTTGATGTCATAAATAGTGAAAGGAACCTCTGAATGGAGACATAGGACACATGGGAATTAGTCAAGTGAAAAATAGTGGAGTGGGAAGGAGTTTCAGATCAACAGGGTGGTGTATACAAAGCTGATGGGGAGCAGGATATGGCAAATTCAGGGAACTTCAGATGTCTCGATAGGACAAGGATGCATAAAGAGAAACCAAAGTAGAGGAAATGTTTCCTGAGAAATAAGCTGGAGCAGTGTCACTAGCTACAGCAGCTTGGCTCCATCCTGGTAGCAATATGACGCGTGCACTAGAGATAGACCTGGAAAATGGGGACCTTAGCTCAAGGATCCAAGCACAAAATCAAGTTGATTCATGCTCAAGGTGTGGGAGCGAGGCTGGAGGGTTGACACATTGGACAAATTGGACAGAGGTAGAATACACAGGGCTTGATAACTGATTGGATGTCAGCGTAGAAGGAGAAGAAGGAATTAAATGAGGCTCTTAAGTTCCCAGCAACTCAGAGGCTTGAAGTTCACTTTCTGAGTTCTGCACCAGAGGGAAGAGAATCAAGTTTGGCAGGAAACAAACTGAGTTCAGCATCACTGAGACTGAGATGTCAGTGAGGCACCTAAATGAAGATAATCAATAACTATTTGGATGTGGGTATCTGGCGCTCTTAGGTAGAAATGGGTTTTGGAGTAATCATCGTGGAAGTAAGCCATGACTGTGCTTAGAATAGAGAGAAGTATGCAGATTGTTGAAAATAAGGAATGGGCAGAAAAGGGAACCTAAAGGAAAAATTGGAAAAGACAACCATAAACGTAAGGAAAACCAAGAGTGTGAGTTTTCTGAAAAAGCCAAAGCAAGAGAGGATTTCAAGAGAAGCCTGTCAAGGAAGCCTTCTTAGAAAAGAAGCCACTGGATTTTGTGACACTGAGGTCCCTAGCCAATCTGATAGGCAGTTTGAAGGGGAAATGCTGAGACAGTGAATGTCCCGTAAGGAGGTGGATGTGACAACTCCCAGACTCCTCTCTGTCTGACTCACTTCTCTATGATCATCCCTAGGATTCTATTTGCTTTTTGTGAAGTTTTGAGTGACACCTTCTGAGCACTGAGCGGGAAATAGCATGGTAAGGAACTCAAGGATGACAGAGATTTGGAAAACTGTAGAGAAAGAAAGGCCAAAGGCCAGCTAGCAACACAAGGAAAGCTTGAGGATCCAGTACTGGGGCTCCATTGGAAGTTATACCCTACAGATTTTTGTAATAGCTGCCTGAGATGGTGTTTTGATTCTCCACTGCAGAGCTCAGTTGCCAGGAAGACAGACAGGTGGATTAATCCAGGGCTAAGGTTTGACCAAATGAAGGGGAAAAAAAGGGCAGCGTGTGCTGACATTACTGGCGAGAGAGTGACAGAGTGATAAACTAGTTTCTAGGTTGAATAGAAACAGCAAAGGAGGCAGTAAGGGGTGGTAGAGGAGATTGCAAGGAAGATAGAGACTAGAGGTCCCAACAAGGTATACAGAGTGATCAGAAATACAATACTTGGGCTTAAGACTTTGGCGAATGAACTATTCTCAGCAAAGTCCAGGTCATGGGAGTAGATGGTCAAAGTGGACTTAAGGTGAAGCTGGTTGGAAGTTAAGGAAATCAATAAAAATGAGCATAAGAAGCTGGCATTTAAGTGGAGTATTTTTGTATGTCTAGATTTTGTTTTGTTTTGCTTTTTGACACTAATAAGATGTAGGCTAATCACTGATGACTTGACCTCACAGAATTTTTAAGAATCAAGTGCTTTTTTTTTTTTTTTTTTTTTTTTTGGCGGGAGGCGGGGGAGGGGTAAGCATTTGGAGTATATGTCTAGTTAAAGGCAGGAAAGTATACCAGATTAGTATTTTTCAGAGTGTGCTTTGTGTATCATCGTGATACTTGAAGTGATTTTAGGAGGATATGGATCAAAACTTCTTATTTTTATTTCAGCAACTGTAAAGTTACTTTAATGTAGATTTGAATAAGTTAATCAAACACATGGTTGAAGATCTCTTTGTTTAGGAAGAGTCTAAGGTGAATAGTTAAACAGTTAATACATTAAAAAAAAAAAAAAAACCTTACAATAATTGAGGAAGAATAGAGGTAAAGCCAGAATGGTGATGTCCAGAGAACATGGTTGCTGTCTAGGAGATGGGAATCTCTGATTTCTTTGCTTTCTCCTTGCCCAAGCCTCTGCTGCGCTTTATCCTGCTTATTTCAAGGACAGCGAACAAGAAGGCTGGACCTACATTTTCATGCAAACTCATTAGTCGATTCTGTTTTCACTGTTTCTTTTCCATACAATTATAACTCTCTAAAAGATCCTCCTATTTTAAAATGAAGAGTAAAGCATCATTTTTTTTTTTTTTTTGGTCCATGGTTGGATTTTATGAGAAACCTATGAGAACTACAGATAGTTTGTTGTCAAATGTTTATCTCAGTTGCTTCGAACTTAATTCCTAGAAAGGCATCATGATGTAATGAAACAAAAGACTACTATGAACAGTGGAAAGCTCCATCGTGTTCCAACTCTTTGTGATCCCATGGACTGTAGCTTTCCAGGCTCCTCTGTCCATGGAATTCTCCAGGCAAGAAGTGGGTAGCCGTTTCCTTCTCCAGGGGATCTTCCTGACCCAGGGACTGAACCAGCATCTCCTGCATTGCAGGCAGATTCTTTACCATCTGAGCCACCAGGGAAGCTCAGACTATGAACAGAGAATGAAGCAAAGTAGAAGCCAAATTCATTCTCCTTTTCTGAAAACCTTAGAATTGAGAACTGGAGTTTGTGTTTGGAAAAAAATGAAAAAGGACCAAATAAGGCAGTGACAGCAACCCCATAGACTTGTGAACATTGATTCTTTGCCATGTGCTTTCACACACTGGCTAAAACAGGTCAGAAAGAGTCACTGTTTTCATCACTCCAGCTTCAGGATAAGAGTGAAGTCTTCACCATGGTACTTGCTCAGGTTCAGACAAAATTCCCTATCAATATATGATGCAGTTTTTCCTACAGTGTTCTGCTAGTCAGTAACACCTGTTTGCTTTGGAAAGCCTCCCTAATTTGGAATCCGTGATGCCCTACCAACACACCTTTGCACTGTTTCTTGAGTGGGAATTATTTCATAAAGCTCTTCCATAACTTGGCAGGGGTGGGGGATTGCTTAAGCTAATTCAAAGAACAAAGCCATTTCTTCAAATAGGAGATGTTTAAACTACTTCAAACCATTTTTTCAAACTCTAAACATGTGTTTTCATGGATACCATGAGCTAATTACAAATGATTCCCATCTCTTAATTAAAAATTAGGTCCATTAGTACCTCCCATTAGCAACAATTAGCCATTAAATTGTATTTACTGTAAAGGACCTGACAGTTAGAAGAGCTCCCACAAGCCATGCATGAAAATCAGTTTCATTTCTTTGCTCTGATTCTATGTATCTACTCTGATTACCAAATCACATTTGTTTAAGTGTACCGATTGATTTCTTTTCAATAAGTTCGATAAGGACTCTGTCCTACTGATTTATTCATTCATTCAACTGTTTACTGGACTCCCACAGAGCTGTAAGGAACCAAGGCTAGACAGCATAAGATAGAGATATATCCCTTCAAAGAACAGGGTTTCTAACCCCTGTTAGAACAAAGGACAGAGTTACAAAGAACTGTCACCACACACAGATGCTTTAAGAGCTGTCCACAGAGCAGGACTGTGTAGCGGCGTTGGTACAAGACTTTGACACACAGTTCTGTACATGTCGTTCCTGTGATCCTGCTGGTGCGTTCACAGTGTTCCCTACACAACAAAAAAATGAATTTTAAAAGACTTTTCCTGGGGGACCACAGTTTCTAGTGCTCTGTGCAAGAAACCGATAACTAACGGAAGCTTGTGCAAACAGTCCTTTCTGATAAATAAACATCACTATTGTGTGGTTCAGTTTCTTTGGAGGGAGTGGCGGGGACATGGGAGAGGAGGACATGAAACCATATGCCTGACCTAATCTTTGAGAATGTCTTTCTGTACCGTGTTATTCCTTGATAAATGTGGTAGTGTGTGTGTGTGTATGTGTGTTTATGATCTCGTTTATGCACTTGCGGCTGTGCTGGGTCTCCGTTGCTTCACGGGCTTTTCCCGACTACAGCGATCGGGGCTACTCTTCTTCGTTGTGATGCATGAGCCTCTTGTTGCAGTCGCTTCTCCTGTTGCAGAGCACAGGCTTTGGTCGCGCAAGGGCGTCCGTAGTCGCGGTTACCAGGCTCTAGAGCTCAGCCATTGTGGCACGAGGGCTTAGCTACTCTGCAGCACGTGGGACCTTCTCCAGTCAGGGACGGAACCACGTCTCCTGCATGGGCCGATGGAGTCTTTACTACTGAGCCACCAAGGAAGCCCTGTGCCCTGTCTTCTAAGCCAGCAAGTTTTGTTTGTTTGGTTTTGTTTTTCTGTAACGGTCCAGAGGTAAATATTTTAGGCTCTGCCAAGAATTGCCTGTGTGTCACAGTCACTCTCTCCAGCAGGATGGAAGCAGCCACAGGCCATGTACAAACATATAAGCATGGCTGCATCCCAATAAAACCTTATTTATGGGCAGCACTGGATATGCAGACATAGAGAACGGACTTAGGGCAAGAGTGGGAGAGAGGAAGGAGGGGGCGAGATGAATGGAGAGAGGAGCATGGAAGCATTTACACTAACATATATAAAATAGATAGCCAATGGAAATTTGCTGTATGACTCAGGGAAGTCAAACTGGGGCTCTGTAATAACCTAGATGGGTGGAAAGAGTGGGAGGTGACAGGGGAGATTCGAGAGGAAGGGAACATATGTACCTCTATGGTTAATTCATGTTAACGTATGACAGAAATTAAATCAATATAGTAAAGTAATCATCAATCAATTAAAAATAAACGTAAAAAGATAAAAAACCTTTATTTATAAAACAAGGAACTGGGATTGGCCTGTGGGCTGTGGTTTGCGCACCTCTGCTCTGATCAACATATTTTCTAAAGTCTTTAAAATTCAGTACTGTTTTTGACATTCCGCACAATAACAGCATGAAACTTTTTCTTTAAAATTATTGTTGGTGTGTGTTTTTAATTTCATGAAAGGCAGGTGAAATGTCAGGAGGGCAGAGGTGGAGATGAGGCCTGAGAGAGACATTTCTTGGTGTTTTACTTTGCACAACACGTTTGATTGTAGTTCCGAAGTATGGAAACACTTTAAGTGTATATTTTTATTTTTTACATGCTCATCCCATCTTCACTTTCTGAGATGTATTTGTATGAACCAGCAACAGGGGATTATCAACCAGGAAAAGCAAATATATATTCTGTTTAATATCCTCTTCACAGGCTTCAGAATTCTGTACTTTTAGCAATTTAGAGAAAAGGTTAAAGATGCATCATCCCAACAGATTTGTATTAATAGTAAAATGTATTTTACATCTCCATCCTTCCACCTGGGCTGGTACTGGTTGCTGTCGTGGTTGGTTTGTGTCCGCTGAAGTTACCCTTGATCTCTCAGAGCTAGTGATTCCGTTTGCCCAGGTGACGGCATCGCCAAGCACTGGATTCTGCTTGGCACTCCAGCGGTGAAGGGCAGCTTTCCTGGTTTTGGCTAAGAAACAAACGCTGCGGAGGGCAGACCTGGGAGGGCTGGGGCTGTCTGCCCCCGGTGGCGAGGTCAGAGCAGAGCGCACGCGGTGGCGCAGGACACACGTCCCACGGAAAGGCGGCGCGTGGAGGGCGTCCGCGGTGGAACCCCGCAGTGCGGCAGCGATGGGCTTCGGGGCCCGCGGTCACAGCCCATCGTGTCCCGAGGACTTCCGCCGCCAGTAAAGGGCGGTACCTACAGAGCGGCGCCAGAGAAAGAGAGCCTTTTCAAGGCAACTGCAGGTTTTAAAGGAAGCTAATTGTATGTTCAGGACTCGGCCCATCGGGCACTGACAGCACATTGCTCCCTTTTTAATCAACTCCACAAAGTGGGCACTTGAGGTTCCTGTCGGAGAATCCAACCGTGAATTGACTTAGGAAGCAGCCCTTGCCAGAGGCTCGAGACCCCTGACACGGGAGAGAGACCACCTTGCAGACATGCTAACATTTCTCGAGACTCGATGTTAACTTAGTTTATTAGGAAGCAAAATACCCGAACCATGTAATTGCACGTCCCTGTAGAAATGCTTTCTCAGAGTGAATTTTAACATTTTTAACCTCTTCTTTCTTAGACGACACACACATTTAAGCAACATCACTAGCTTTTTCAAGATGCCACAGTGAATGTACCTGTCCATTATTTTGCCCACTGTTGTTTATGAAGAAACAATGAATCACTCATTGAGTTCAGTGCCTGGGCTAGTATCTCTGTTCATGTGAGCTGATATACTTCTTCTGAACTGGCAATGTAAAGTGCACACCTTAGTCTTTTTCTCTTTGGCCCTTGCTGTCAGGACAGTGGGAATCTGGAACATTTCATTGCAAATAGTCCTGGAACCATATCCTCTCTCTTGCCCTCAACTGTTCACTGAATTGCTGGTGTTTTAAATTGGGCTTTTTAATACAGTGCTTAATTTCATAAACCTTTCACAGGTTCAACTTGGAAGCACAAAAGCTCTAACTCCTATGGTAAAAAAAAAATAAGTGAAAGAAATGCTAATAGGCTCAGGGAAGTTTGAGTGCTCGAAAGTCTCAGTGGAAAGATGAAATGAAAGGTGATTTTGATGATGTATTGGTCTGATCGAAAAATTTGCCAGCCGGCACTGATTTTGTTCACTCACACACATGCAGCTCTGAATAAGTATGGTAAGATAATTGGAAATGACTTTGAGAGTCAAAAGGATCTACATGAGTCCTAGTCCAACTACTTAATTTAACAATGACCTCCACTGACATTTTCTGAAGCTAACTTTTCCCCTCTCTTTGCTGCTACTGCTAAGTTGCTTCAGTTGTGTCCAACTTTGTGCAACCCAATAGACTGCAGCCCACAAGGCACCCTCGTCCCTGGGAATCTCCAGACAAGAACACTGGAGTGGGTTGCCATTCCCTTCTCCAATGCATGCAAGTGAAAGTGAAGTTGCTCAGTCGAGTCCGACCCCATGGACTGCAGCCCACCAGGCTCTTCCATCTGTGGGATTTTCCAGGCAAGAGTACTGGAGTGGGGTGCCATTAAGTATAGATAATAATGCATAGTCATTTACAGATATCTGAATAGAAGGATTCATTGAGATGATACATCCAAAGTACTCAGTAAGTGCCTGACTCATCCTAGGTATTAAATTATGGAGGATTCTTTTTCCTCCTCCCCTCCCCACACTCCGGAAAGTGTGTTAGGACTCTGAAGTATCACTCAGCTTACATGAACATGATAAGTGTGTTTTTAAGCACTCTATCTGTTTCTGGCCACGCTGGGTCTTTGTGGCCACAGGCGGGTCTTCTCGACTTGCGATCAGGGGCTGCTGTTCCTCATGGGGCGTGGGCTTCTCACCGCGGCGGCTCCTCTTATTCTGGGACATGGCCTCT
>SJYX01002069.1:157400-267875 GCA_006410675.1 Oreotragus oreotragus
CCCTGGGATTTCTTTGGAAGGAATGATGCTAAAGCTGAAACTCCAGTACTTTGGCCACCTCATGCGAAGAGTTGACTCATTGGAAAAGACTCTGATGCTGGGAGGGATTAGGGGCAGGAGAAGAAGGGGACGACCGAGGATGAGATGGCTGGATGGCATCACGGACTCGATGGACGTGAGTCTGAGTGAACTCCGGGAGATGGTGATGAACAGGGAGGCCCGGCGTGCTGCGATTCATGGGGTCGCAAAGAGTGGGACACGACTGAGCGACTGAACTGAACTGAATATAAAAAAATTTATAAAATATTTTAACAACATGGAAAATTATATTCTTAATGTAAAGTGAAAATAGTGATATGTTGAAAAATCATTAGGAATTTGACTCTAAAAGTATATATTCAATACATGAATACAAGCTAGAATAAAATACATAAAATGATTATGTGTTTTTAATTTCTTTTTTCTTTCAGTAAGCTTTTGAGCATGTTGCTTTGCAACTTGTATAATTTACTAGAATTTTAGCAGCACAGTCTTTGACTATGCATAATTTGAGGGAGATAGTTCTATACCAGAGAAACATGAGTGTATTACTCTGAAGATGAGGGTAACGGTGATTGTGAAGATTATACTGCTGATTAGCGGGGGCAGTGGTGACCTCTAGAAACGTCTCCACTTCCAACCATTATATCTTAACCCTGTGGCATTTAAGGCAGAATTAGATGAAACATCTTTCTATAGAAATGACGTAGACTTGTTGAGTGATCCTGTGGTCTAAAGTCACTGTTAATTTTTAAATGAATTTATTATCTGCCTATCATATGGTGCACCTCCACAGCAAGGTGAGTCCTGCCTTTAACGCTTTTCACGCTGAAATCACATTTCAAGTGATATGTATTCTGTTCCTTTCATACAGCACCTGGGACACCATAAGATCTTCCCGGTTTATTCAATGTGAGACTTCCTGTCTCTTGTGATATTATACATTTGAAATTGGGATCATACTAAATTATAAAATACAAATATTTTATTAATCACATAAAATTATATGTGTGTATACATTAAATATTTTGATATTGGAGATAATTCATTTCCCCAAGTAGTAGATCACAAAATACTTATTCCTACCAAAATTATATCATTTCAAAGTCCATTTGCCACCCAAGATATTACCACTGCTTTTTTTTTTCACCACGTTTTGCTAATGCAGACCACATCACAAACAGTATTCGTTTCTTATCAGGTGAGTGGTTTTGCCCCACTTGTCTGCACCATGCACTCTGATGTAATCACTGCAATTTAGCTTTGATAAAATATTGATTGGAAAGTCATCAGCTACTTGACCCACTACATATCAAAACTAGAATTATTTCATATCAGGTTTCCTTAAAAATGGAAAACAAAACGTTGAAAAGATGTTAAAAGAACAGGGCCCCTTAATTTACATGCAAAGGGCATATTTCAGTTGGCAGCAAAACCGTGTTGGATTCAGAGTAATAATGGACTGCAGGTCTCTATATGAGACATAAATGTAATTACTCTATGTGCCTGTTCTGAGTCCAGCTGTCTGCCCAGGAGAATCGAATTTGGGAAAGCAAAGGCCTCCAGATTCAGAGAATGGGAACTGCATTCGTAATTGAGCAGCTATTTTAGCAAATCAAATATGCAGAGTTAGTTAAAAAAAAAACAACAACAGTGACTGAGATTTTTGAGATGCTCGTTTTGGAAAGGTAGGACCTACTAGCAAAAATAAGGCCAGAAAGCAACCATAGTTCAGCAAAGCTGGATTTATTAACTTGCAGAAATGAGGGTTACATCTAAGGGTGAACATCTAGGAAGAGGAAATTTGAAGGTGAAGGTTCATGGCTGGATTTGAGCTCATGCAGTGTGACTTCAGTAAACGTTTAAGTAGTGCTTTTTTCTGCGTTAATGCTATCAGGAAGTCGGAAGAGTGGACATCTTGTTAAGGGTTGTCTAGTAGGTGAGTTGAACAAAGAAGAGCTAGAGTTGTCATTGGTAAAGATGCAATAGTCGCTCACCTTGGAGGTTTCATTGTTTTCAGGTGTGCAGAATGTCCTTCCCTGTGTCTTTTATCCTCTCTAGTCGTGGTGTGTTCTTGTCTGATAATTGTCGATAATCTTAAAATAGTTTAATTGGGAGCACTGTGCCCTTATTAATAGCTACCAGCTCATGAAAGATAATTTAGAAGATTTCCATAAATTATTTCCTTATCTAAAGGGCAATTGTCATGTTGCCTGACAAAAATATAACTGAACGTCAAGTGGCCTTGATAAAATATAAACACAAATATGGCATATGTTGAATGTGTCTTATTAATCATATACACTGAGTGTATAGGAAGGTACTGTGGATGCAAAAGTGAACATATATACAGACAGAACATGCTGTGTTCCAGGAAATGAGCTGAGTGCATCAGGTGGGTTGATTTGATATAAAAAATTGTCACAACCACTCTGTAAGGAAGTTTCTGTGTCCTCTACAAACTGATTCTTTATAAGCCCAGCCTGACCTGCCTCTTGAGAAATCTGTATGCAGGTCAGGAAGCAACAGATGAATATTCATTGGAAGGACTGCTGTTGAAGCTGAAACTCCAATACTTTGGCCACCTGATGCGAAGAACAGACTCATTTGAAAAGATTCTGGTGCTGGGAAAGACTGAAGGCAGGAGGAGAAAAGGACGACAGAGGGATGAGAAGGCAGGATGGCATCACTGGCTCAATGGAAGTGCAGAGTCTTAATGACTGAACCACCTGGAAAATCCCTAGCGATCTTAACTGATCTGATCTCCCACAGAGGTGTTCTCTTGACTTCAAATGTCTGTTTCTTTGTTCCTCTTCTCTTCCTATAGTCCTGTATTTGGTCAGTTCATGATCATCTCTTTGTCAATGTTAACCCTTCGTAGTCTTGATTTTATCTGTGTTAATCCTTTTATTTTTTCCTTTTGGTTTTACAGCACTGATTATTCTCTAAGCCCCATGCATCTTCTTCATTGTGTATTTATCCACTGGTGACTTGACTTGGCTTCAAAAAAGGTATAGATCTGTTTCTGTCTTGTTTTCCTGTTTCTCAGGATGCTGGTCCCAGAGCACTTTGCTTTTCTCTGTTTTCTTCCTCAATGAAGTCATCTACTCCCTCAGCTCAAGCTGTCATAGAGATGACCTCTGAATCTAGATTGCTCATCCTACCTCTGTTTGAGTTCCAAAGCTAAAAATGCACCTCCTACTGTCCCCACCCCTTGGATGGCCCCATGGAAGTTCAAACTTCATATTCACAATTTAAGTCTCATAAGCGTTCCTGCCAATCCAGTTTCTTTTGCAGACTTCCCCTAGGATTGGAGCAAACCTCTATAAATGGTATTTCTCTAAGCCGGAATTTTTCAAAGAAACTGTAGCTGTGAGTTTAGTGTTGTTACAGCCTTTGACAGTGGTTTGGAGTCGAGACTTTCTTTCTGGGTGAGAGCCGTATGATTTAATATTTCACTGAGCTTGGAGTAGAAAAGATAGAAAATTTCTTATACATTGACAAATGATTTTTATTCCAGGCAATTGTGCTCAAAATGTCAGAGACATTTTGGCTTGGTCTACCCACAGGCAAGCTTCCTTTTTCTTGTAAATTCTACTTATGGAATATATTTCAGCGTTGTCCTTTGGATTCCATTCTCTTAACCCCCATCCAGGTTGCACCCTTGTTACCTTTAAATTATATTCTTTCAGTGTCTTCCGAATGTCAACACCTGGCCCTTCTCTTTCTTATTCATCCTTCTCACAAATACCTGAATCAGTTTTGAGATTAACATTTAAAATTTTTTATTTGCAAGGATATGGTCTTTTTTCAAATTAATTTATTTTTTATTGAAGGATAATGTCTTTACAGAATTTTGCTGTTTTCTGTCAAACCTCAACATGAATCAATCACCCATAAGTATACATATGGTCTTAATAAAACAACTGGGGGTTACCTTAGTTGGTAACTATCCTTCCGTATGATTATTGCCAGAAAGAAGAAATTAGATCTCTGAATCTGAAGTCATCTTTTTTAACAAGCCTCAAACGTGCTTGCCAGTGTATACCAGAACTACTTCACCACTCAAAGCTGCAGACAGTTTGCATAGATTGCTCTACAAAGGTACGGTGGACCCACAGAGTTATGATGCTGTGTGTTTACAGAACTAAAAATTTTCTGAGAAGAATCTGACCTCCAAGTAGTAGGGGTTTATTTTATGTGGAGTAAGTAGGTTCTCTTAAATTCTGTTTAGCTTCTTTAATTTGACGCTATCCATACAATGCCAAGTGTGGCTGATGGTTAAAACAGAGGGTTCCCTGTGTAACCAGCAGCAAAGAAAGCTACATCCAAGTCCTTGTCAAGACATATAACAATTCCAAAGTCACTGCTATTCGTACCTTTCAGAACCTTGGCTAAGAGAAAATAAAGTTTGGGGAGGACTATTGGGATAATGTGCACTATATCCATTCTCCTTGGTTCATGTAAACTATATCCACGGATTAATCTGCGAAAGCTGTCTTACTTGGATGACTGACCCCCTGAACACCAGCTTTTCCTGAAGTATTCACAGGCACAACGCCATTTACTTGTGTTTGAAGGGGTCTATGACAAATAGCCCTTGGAAACTTACATGTTTACTTTAAAGCTGCTCTTCATGAGGTTACGCACTATCTGCTCCTTTCAGACTAATGGGAGAAATGTCTCTCTTGCCTCCACATTGGGAATAATTTTTCTATGCATCTGGTTTATTTTCTTACCTAATGGACACAGAGAATTATGTAATCCATTGCTAAATAGTTCTGAAAAATTGTAATGGCATTTATTTTATTAGCCTCGCTGTATTTCCTTTCTCTTGGTCTCATTTTTCTCATAACATTTTATATACATTTGGAAGCTGCCTACAATCCTTCTAGGGAGTAAGGTGCACTATACTCAAATTCTGGAAAGGGAAACTCCTAATATATTATTTTTCCAGTCAAGAAGCTCAACTCAACTGCAAATGTTAGGAGGGACGCGTCAGCCTGTGTTTGAGACTGCATAATCCTCACGCTGCTTTAACCAACTGCGATTCCTACTGTCAGCCTCCACAACTCTGTTCATTCACTGGTCATAATTATTTGTAGGATGTGTTTGGCCATGAGTATTTTCTTTCTTGCCTTTGCTCTCGCTGACTTTCAGCCTGGAATTTCTTCCCTTTCCACACGTGCAGTTTCTGTTGGTCTTATCTGTCTGAAATGCTCTCTCTCTCCCATGAATCCATTTCTGATTTGCATAGCCAGATGTGATCTCATTTCATTTCAAACTTTCAAAAAGTCCTCCGTGGGTGCCTGTTGTATAGATACTTGTACATTCCTCACTGCTCTATCCCCTGTTTTTAGATCATAGGTCCATGGGGATTTGGAAGTCAAGGACTTTGCTTTTCCTATTATTCCTGGTGGCATGGCACTAAAGCTCAAATTTTTAATGAAAATAAAACACCGTTTTTTTTCATCAGAATTTAGTTGATTTGTTCTGTTACTTTCTGCTGTACAGCAAAGTGATTCAGTTATACATAGATATATATTCTTTTTTATATTCTTTTCCATTGTGCTTTATCACAGGATGTTGACTACATTAATAGTTCCCTCTGCTCTTACAGTAGGACCTTGTTGTTTATCTGTTCTCTATATAATAGTTTGTATCAGCTAATCCCAAACTCCCAACACTTCCCTCCTCCACATGCCCTCCACCTTGGCAACCACAAATCTGTTTTCTGTAAGTCTAAAGAAAGTAAAGTGAAGTCACTCAGTCATGTCCGACTCTGCAACCCCATGGACTCTAGCCTACCAGACTCCTCCGTCCGTGGGATTTTCCAGGCAAGAATACTGGAGCGGGTTGCCATTTCCTTCTCCAGGAGTTCTTCCCAACCCAGGGATTGAACCCAGGTCTCCCGCTTTATAGGCAGACACTTTCCCTGTCTGAGCCACCAGGGAAGTCTAATAAGTCTAAAGCAGTCTTTAGACAAAGACTCACCCCCAATTAAAGAAGTCAGCATTGACTTTAACTCCAAATCAGTATGGAGGACAAAATGGGGAGACAGTACTGAGTCAGATTGCCTGCATTTTCTCTAAAAGTGCAGACACGTTCCCCCAGGAAGTTACTCTGTCATCCCTTGGCAGGATTAGCCCTCCTTGCAGCTGATGGGTCTTGCTGATTCAAGCCGTCACCCACCCTAATCCATTCTCTCTTCAGCTGCCAGAGCCATATTTCTACCACACACATGGCCCGCCTTCGATCCTTTCACAGCCTTTTAAGCATCACCCTCAGTCCTTACCGCATGTCCACAGCTCTTCCTAACCCTGGGCCTGCCGCTCCAGACTCACCTTCTATTCCTCCTGTGCTCCAGCACTGCTCTGGGCTCCCAGGATGGGCCAAGCCCCCAAGGTCACCATATAAGTGAGAGTGTGATGGCTGTGAGCTGTTCCTCCAGCTGGAATGCTCTTTCCTCTATGCTTCAACTTGAGGCTTTCTCAGCAGGGATCTGTAGTTTGTTTTGCAGGGCTTGTTTCCTTCTCCTTGGACGTGTCCTTCCTCCTTCCATCTTGTCCTAGAGTTACCGATGTTTCTTATTCCCGTAAGTCCCTGGGAATATCTCCATCATAAAATTTAATGCATGGTCTTCATTTTGTGCTTAATTACCTTTTGCTCCCTCTAGAGTTTATACACTCCTTTAGGGCAGGGACTACTTCTGCTTACTTAATTTCTGTATGACCCAGTAGCGTCAAAGTAGGTATTTAATAAGTATTTGTTGACTGACTAGAAAATGCCTACACATAAGAATGCTTGTTAGGTAGAGACACTTCAGTGTCTTAACCTTAATTTCAAAAGATTAAAATAGCCAGACATTTCCCAACAAGCTTAGAAATCTGAATGAATATTGAGAGCTTTCTGAATGGGATAGGAATCTCTCAAGAACAAGAAAGTAAGAGAAAAAAGTGAAAGGATTGGGAGAAAGCAGAATTAGGAGGAGATCTTTATAGGAAATAATTTCAAATATTAGTGGAAATCTACAATGTGTCTGTTAGAAATATAGCTGCTACTTTCCAGCAATGCCTTATCTGAAATTTTCANGAATCTCTCAAGAACAAGAAAGTAAGAGAAAAAAGTGAAAGGATTGGGAGAAAGCAGAATTAGGAGGAGATCTTTATAGGAAATAATTTCAAATATTAGTGGAAATCTACAATGTGTCTGTTAGAAATATAGCTGCTACTTTCCAGCAATGCCTTATCTGAAATTTTCATTTTTGTTCATTGTTTTCCCCAGGCAGCCATCACATTTATTTATCTTAGTAACATCATTATAATGGATTCCCCAGAGTTACCTTCTGAAAGTACTTTTCTATTTTTCCTTGTTCAGGACCTCGCATAGACACCATTGGTAACATACTGGTCTCGATGACATAGCACGTTTGCCTCATTCGTGTGTGTGTGTGTGTGTGTGTGTGTGTGTGTGATTTCTTAAATCATTTCTTCAGTGTCCTGTGTCACGCCTTCTGTACATTCTCTGGAAGACATACATCCAAGTGCCCCACCATCACTGTGCATGGTAATCAGAACAAGTAATGGCCTTTTGCTTTTTTTTTTTCATTAACAAAATGGAAAAGCACCATACCCAATCCATTAGTGATGCTCTATTATATTGAGAACTTACTGAAAAAAGGCAGCCAGCCAGTGGACATAAGGCCATTTTCCCTTAAATAGGATTTTCAACCAGGATCAAACAAGATACCCTTTCATCTAGCAGGAAAGTTTATGCTCTCTACCCCTCTCTCTTTCTCATCTTGTTTTGTCCTAATTTATCCTGACAGTCCATAGGGAATTTAACTGTTTTCTAAATGACATTGAAAATTCTTGCAGATTCACAGTATTCATAGGGAACAAATATCAATTAGTCTTTTGAAAACCTTTCTTTTTTATTATTTATGTCTGTGAGATTTAGCTTCTTGAATTTCTTACTCTCAAAGAGATGTTTTCCTCTTGATTTTTTTTATTATAAAACTGAATATAAATGTAAAATAAAAATAAATTTTTATTACTATTATTGTTATCATTCCTTTAACACACATGTAGTAAAATGTCTCTGTTATTTTCATTCCTTTAGGAATTATGTTTGATTGAACTCAGCTACTTCAGGCCAAGACTTGAGGGTTTTTTTAATCCCCTAACCTCAATTGAATTATTTTCTCTTTCACTGATACTTTGTAAGGTGTTTGCTTGCTTTAAAGCTCACACCCATGGCATTTGTACTTATCATTCAAGCCACTTAGACCTCAAGCTCCTTTGAAGAGCTAATTTCACACGATGCTAAAGTACACATGTATATATGGCCCAGTTTCTAAGGCACCTTCCCTTAGGAGTCTCATGAAGAGTGGAGTACAGCCACTCAGACCTCACGGGCCTTTTTCTACGATCGCTAACTTCTGTTTTATGAAAATGAGTATTGACGCACTCAGGCCTGGGGAGGGGCAGTGGGTGCCCTTCCCCAGCTTTTCCTTACCTCAGCCCACCCCCAGGGGCAGAGTGAGATGACAAGAGAAACTTAGAAATACCATTCTCAAGCCCCACACCAGACATACTACTAACCAGTCTAAAACTGGCCACGAGCCCAGCACTGTTGCCTTTCACTGCCTTCCAGGTGGTTCTGGAGTTCAACCCAGTTTGATCACCACTGCTGCCAGCCAGGCAGCCTGTGAATGGGGGAAGGATGAATCACTTGACAGTGGAGGATTAAATTTATGATGAAATAAAAGTTGAACGTTTATTATCCTCTAACTTTTTCCTTCCTTCTAAAATTCTATTTCATATCATTGTTGTCTTGTATGATTTCCTTCCTTCTGTGTGATGCGTTTTTAAAGATCAATGGACTTAGGTCAGAAATGAAAAGAGTTGGTCCTTGGTGAGAGAGAACTCCCAACTCTGAATCTGAATTTTGAATTCCCAATCTGAATTTATGTAGCACACTCAAGGGGCTTCCCACATGGCTCAGTGGTAAAGAATCCACCTGCAAATGCAAGAGATGTGAGTTCAGTCCTTGGGTTGGGAAGATCCCCTGGAGTCAGAAATGGCAACCCAATCCGGTATTCTTGCCTGGGAAACCCCATGAACGGAGGAGCCTGGCAAGCTACAGTCCATAGGGTCACAGTCAGACACAGCTGAGCAACTGAGCTCAGGACACTCAAAACTCTCAGGGCGCACAGCCCATCACGATATATACAGGAACTACAAAGACAAGGACCCATGCGAACTGGCACCTGGGTGTAATGTGTGTGNATGAACGGAGGAGCCTGGCAAGCTACAGTCCATAGGGTCACAGTCAGACACAGCTGAGCAACTGAGCTCAGGACACTCAAAACTCTCAGGGCGCACAGCCCATCACGATATATACAGGAACTACAAAGACAAGGACCCATGCGAACTGGCACTTGGGTGTAATGTGTGTGTCCATTAAGGCATGGCTAGTTCCCTGAGATACTTTTAGGATTAGGGAGACCCCAAACAGGAACAGGAGCTCCAGATTAACCTCTCTTAATCTGGAGGGGACGGAACCAAACTTGTCAACAAACATAGCGATGCGAACTGGCACTTGGGTGTAATGTGTGTGTCCATTAAGGCATGGCTAGTTCCCTGAGATACTTTTAGGATTAGGGAGACCCCAAACAGGAACAGGAGCTCCAGATTAACCTCTCTTAATCTGGAGGGGACGGAACCAAACTTGTCAACAAACATAGCGGCAGTAATTCCTAGGTGTGAAATGCTATGGCCATCTTTCTCCCTTTTCTATTAGATTCATACTCACACTCCATACTTCAGGGAGGCCTTACTAATGTCATGAGTGTTCACTCCATTTTTAAAAGGACCAAGGACCAATACATATTATTTTTATAGAGAGAGAATCTTTGTCCTTTTAAAGGGTTCATTGCAGCCCATGAGTCCAGGAAAGGACTCATATGTTGTCTACAAGTATCTGCTTCCCCAGCACATTCCTTTGAGCCTCTCGTAATTAGGACAGTAACTAAATTGGCCTTTTTTATTTTCCACTGGTGTCAAATACAGCTAAGAGGATTTGCCATACTTGGATATTAAAGCTCTTTTTGTAACTGGCAGCATCTAATCCTGATTATTCACTGTTTGTATTTCTAAAATACATAAAACTAGAAACAAAGCTTTCAACTGAGCCCCCAATTTCACACCCAAGTTGACCTTGGTTGTCCCCAGCCTCACTGTGACTCATGGCTAATGAGGACAGCTGTAATTTTCTCTCCTGCTCTTCACCCTCCCCCCAGCCTTTTGCCAGTGCCTGCAGGATCCTGGGTAGAACTGGGGAGAAATTTTATTGGACGTATACTTACTTATCTCCCGTGCCTTTCACAATTGTTTTCAGTTTCTTCAGGGGTATATATATATATGTTTTTCCTGTTTTATTTTCCTTAATTCAAGACTCTCCAAGGAAAGAATAGCAGAAATTCAAAGTACTCAACATAAATCACTTGCATTTAATATTTTGATCATTTATGTGAATTGTAGATTTCCTTGGGGAACATATATAAACATAATTTTCCAAACACACTCTAGGGTAGCAGATTTTAAAATTTTATGGCATATTAGGATTACCAGGTGAGCATTAAATATTAATTCCCAGGCCATACTTCAAGCCAATTAAATCCAGTTCTCTGTAGGTGGGACCCACGCATCACTATTTTGTTCAAAGAGCTCAGATGATTCCAACATAAAGACAGGTTTGAGAACCAGAGTCCTCGGGATTACTCCTCCATCTCATGAGACGTTATAGTAGTAAAAACAATTAAGAGTGTTGAAGTCCAGCACATCTGGGAAACTGCATTTCCCTTCTTAGAGATACTTGTAGATTCACAATAAACATTTGCACACTAAACATGGAGAAGTACTGATGGGGAAAAAAACAATGGATATAAAGAAAGAAGGAGGTTGAAAAGAGAGAAAGGAAACCTCATCTCCAAGTAAAACAAAAATAAAAGTACCTGCTTAGCTTGATTAACTCCATCATTTTTCAAAGCTGTTAACTTGTAAACAAGACTGTGGAATATGTATAAAAAGATTCTTTGGAATAGCCGTCTATGGAATGTCATTTGAAAGATACTGAATAAAAGATATCCAGAGCAAAATGTTTTGTTGCAATGCTCGTTAAAAACCTGCAGATATCAGGTTTGTTTCATTGTCATGAGGCATTTGTATTTAAAATAACTTACTGAGGGTAGCATACCAGTTTAAATGTATACAAGGTTTCTGATAGAACTAGGATACTTGAATCACAGGCAGTATATGAGATTTAGTTTAGAAAAGTCAGTATCCCCAAATCCATAGAACAAACAAGTTAGATGAGTGGTACCTAGAGAAATCTCACTTGTAGTAACACTGGGAAGGTCTGGGAAATCCAAACCTTATGTAAGAAAGTGGGGTGGTAGACTAGCAGAAATATGCCAGGACACCTGAGATCTAGTGCTTGGTGGCCCATTTAGGGTCAATACAAATAAAGGCATTGTTGGGCACTGTTCTAGATTCCCATAGTCCATTAGATATTTTCTTCTCCTAGGCTTTTCCATAAACCTCAGAACTTTTTATCCCTGACTTTTCCAAACAACTCTAGCTCTGTAGTTTCTTCTTTCCTGCATCAAAACCAACTTCAGTCTGTTCTCAGAATTCTCCCAGCTCCTTCTTGAGGACTGGCTTCCTGGTGGCTCAGATGGTAAGTAATCTGCCTGCAATTCAGGAGACCCAGGTTCCATCCCTCAGTTGAGAAGATCCCCTGGAGAAGGGAAGAGCAATCCACTCCAGTATTCTCGCCTGGAGAATCCCATGAATAGAGGAGCTTGGCGGACTACTGACCATGGGGTCACAGTCAGACACTACTGAGCAACTAACACTATTACTACTATATGGTAAAAAGCAAAACAACCCCCCCAACTCCATTCCTCCCCCAACCCTGTGTCTCTTGGCAACCACCAGTCTCTTCTCAATGCCCATGATTCTGCTTCTGATTCACAGATAGGTTTGTTTGCGTCATATTTTAGATTCCACATCTAAGTGACATCACACGGTATTTATATTTTTCTTTCTGACTTCACTTAGTATAATCTCTGGTTGCATCCATGTTTCTGCAAATGGCATCTTTCATTCTTTTTTACGGCTGAGTAATATTCCATTGTGTATATGCACCACATCTTTATCCATTCACGTCTTGACAGACACTCAGGTGGTTTCCATGTCTCGCCTGTTGTAAACAGTGCTGCTATGAACACAGAGGTGCCTGGGTCCTTTTGAACTACAGTTTTGTCTGGTTGTATGCCCAGAAGTGGGGTGGTTAGATCACAGTAATTCTAGTTTTAGTTTTCTGAGGAGCCTCGCCACTGGTTTCCAAGTGACTGCACCAACTTACATTCCCAACCACAGTGCAGGAGGGTTTCCTTTTCTCTACACCCTCTCCACCATTTCATAGAGTTTCCAGGGATGCCCATTCTGACTGGTGTGAGATGGTAATCTCATTGTGGCTTTGATTCGCATTTCTCTAATAGTGTTATTCACCATCTTTTCATGTGCTTATTGGCCATTTGTATTTTTTCTTTGGAGAAATAGGACTCATAATATCGTTTTTGTTTGATTGTGTTTTGGGGTTTCTTGTTTGTTTTTATTGGGTTACAGTTACTTTACAGTGAAGACTCATAACATCTTAAACACAGTTGACTTTAATTTTAAATATTTTTGAATGACATGGAAAACACAGTTCCTTTCTCAAAAGAAATACAAACAAAACTTAAACTCTAGAAAAGCATATAATTGACATTCTAGAAAGTCAATGTCTGTAGTGTGAGTTTGTGAAGGAATGTCCCCTGAACAGAAACTAATGTCTTCTGGTATATAGAAATCAAGGTCAGATGATCAGACCAGGCCAAGGAAAGTCTAGAGATAAAATTAAGAATAGTCAGCATCTATATAGATTTTTGACTCTGCCTGACTTCTATACCACCACCGTAAAAGTGTAATTCTGACCTTCCTGTTTAGATTTTTATTTTTATTTATTTATTTGTTTGTTTGTTTGTTTTTTTAGAGCTTCCATTTTACTTTATTTTACTTTACAGTACTCTATTGGTTTTGGCATACCCGTGGCAGATTCATGTCACTGTATAGATTTTTAAATAGCCGTTATTTTTATTTCTTTGGGGAACTACTTCTCAGCTGTTTCTCTCAACGATCCAACCCTTTATTTCTTATTTTTACATTAGATGGAAAATATTAGGATTCGGGGAAACTTTTCAGTCTTTGTGAGTCCACTGTACCCAAGTCTACTTTCTCTGTTTAAGAATGTAACCCAGATGTCACTGGCTCCCGAAATACTTTGAAACCAGGTAAGATTGTCTGGAATCTCCAATCCCATGCCCTTTAGGAGTCTACAGCTTTCTGCAGTATGTATTTAAGTCTTCAAGGCCATATAATCACCTCTTTCTGCTCTGTTTACTCCACACTGTGTTGATTCAGAAATTCACCCCTTTTCCAGTTTTTCCACAAATATCAACCCAGAGTAACATCAGGGAAGACTGGGTCATGCTCAGTAATGGACACATGATGGGCTTGTGAGCAGTTTCAAACTGAATGTACGGATGCGACCCTGCGCTTCAGACGCCCTTCAGTTTCTCCTTCCACCCTTCCTTCCTCCCCACATGCTCCTGGGCACCGTGCTCTCCCACTTTGCTCTAGGTCTTCCTGGCTTCCTCCCCCTCCCTCTTTCTCAGAAACACAAGCTCCCTCCACTTATAACTATCTCTTCAGATGTGTTAAGTAAGTGTCCGTTACCCCTGCTTTGGGACCCTCTATTGATACCAAGTGTCTTATTAGTGTGATTACCAAGAGAAAAAAATGAACATTTCCTGCCTAAGCTGCATTTCTGACCCTGCCAAACTATTAAGATAATGAAATTTCCATCTTCTCATAATAATAAGACGAATAAAAATAAAATCAATAATAATGATGGTTCCTATCTATTAGATTGTTTGTATATAACCACCTCTCTGCTAAGAGCTTTGTATGCATTATTTGACTAATATTTCTCCATAAAACCTTTAGCGTATGAATGTTTGGCTCCATTTTATGTTGCACCAAGAGATTTATGGCTGCAAATTGAGATCTTTCTGAACCATCATACAAAGCAACTCAAAGTAAACTGTGAGCAGTCGGATTTGGGTAAAGCTGAATATATCTGAGATGCTGTGGGTCACGATGATTCTAAGGCCTCAGTGGGAGTGGGTTAAAATTTACCCCAAGATGATGTCCTTTGTCTATCCACTGTTTCACAGCTATTGTCAGACAAATTGTTCTTCACTTTTGGTGGCAAAAAGTGGAATCTGGACCTTGGTACCAGAAAGTCTCCTTCCTTCCAGTCCTCCCATCTCCTTGCCCTTAGCTCTTTACCCTGAACACCTCCTTGGAAACAAGAATGGGGACCTCTTAGCTCAGCAGAAACGCCTCCATCATGCTTTTGTGCTGCCAGAGTTATATATGCTCACATGGACAGGGCAGTGCTGTTTAAATCTGTTTTTTGTGTTTTTTTTTTTCTTTTCCCTCTCCTAAATAAGTACAGTCCCTAGAAGTAGTTTTCTCAAATAGCTGTATGCTCTACTTTTGCAGTTTTCAACTTCCTGTCACTTTGTACGTTGTTCCTCCTTATGTAGAACATTGCCCGTCTTTTCTGCTTCTCCTACTTCCTTCTTCCCTTCACTTGCCCCCTGTGCATCTTAGATCAATATCTAACATGAACATTCTAACTAGTCCTGTAGGTCAAGCTTCACATCTGAAAGTCTCTTGACTCAAAACCAAACACACACAAAAAGTATGTTTGTTGAGTCTCTTGTAGAGACTGAAATTTGCTTTACAGGATAATTTAGAGTCACCTTTACCATTTCCTCCTGTTGACTTTGCCTGCTCTAGTTCACTGGGGTGGTTATTATTTATGACGTGTGGCCCCGGATGATTGAGAGGGAGCGTTTCATGTGCAAATGGAGTTTACTCTGTGTGTGTCTGTCTGGATGAGCGCCTTTTCAGTTTGTCTGAAGTGTCTTCACCTATAGCCTGATTTAATGCTTTAGGCACAGACGTAAGTAGAAAACAACACCGCTTTGAGGCACATTGAGGACTTTTATCCTCCTGACAAAGTCCTTCAGTTATTTCATTTCCAAAATAAAGAAGCAAACTCCATTTCCTGGAAAAAAGATTAAGTGAGCTCTGAGAGGCTGAGGACATTAGTTGTTCATGTACATTTCTGAGAGAACTATCCAGGTCATTTTTTAAAGAGATTTCTTCTTCTTGAAGCTTTCAAATTTAGAGACTGATTTAAGTAAATGTTGTTTGATCTCAACAGCTTCTCTCATCTGAAGAGCTCACTGCTTTACAGAGACTTTTAATTCTTTGCAGTTAATAAATCATACTGATAAGCAAAGATAATAGAGAATGTTAAGAAGCAACAAAGAGGGTATAAACAAACAGGAAGTTCGAGTACAACAAGGGAAGACTAACAAAAGAAAATAATAATAATACAAAATACCAACTTACTCTTCCTGGATACTGTGGTAAATGTAAGATTTGCAATAATGAATAGTACATAAAAGTAAATACTTTATATATTTCCGATCATAAAGGAGAAAGGAACTATCCAGGGCATCCAGTGGGTTAGTAATGAAATCTGGTTTTTCTGGGCTCTATCGGTACTGTTCCCTAATCCATGCTTTAAAACTATAGTTCATGCTGACTTAGTACTTAGTATGTACTAGGGTCTCAATACAATTTTACTGAATGTTGGTAATAAGAGTTAAGAATATGTATCTATTACTGGAATTTTACAACAGAACACCTTTACCTCGCGGTTCCCTTAGTTTCTCACTGGTGATCTTTGCTCTTTATGCCTTCCAATTCTTTTTCTTGCCTTAGTGCACTGCCTATAATCTCTAAGCAGTATAGAAGAGATGGCACTGAATGTCATCATCTTGTTCCAAAATTTAAATAGAAAGCATTCAATATGTCACCATTAACTGTGAGGTCAGCTATAAATGTTTTTCTTTGTAGACTTCTATTCCTAGTTTCCATCTATTCCTAGTGTGCTAAGCTATTTTCTCATATGCAGATATTAGATTTTATAAAAGATATTTCAAGTCATCACAATGATCGTATAATTTTCTTCTTTATTCTGTCAATATGGTGAATTATATCGCTTGACTTTCAAATATTAAAACTACCCTGCAATCCTGAAATACATTCCACTTGAGCATTATATATATATATGAGATGATTGGCTAAAGTTTTATTTAGGAGGTTTTTGTAAATGTTCATGAAAGACATTAGGTTATAGTTTTGTTTTTTTTTTTCCTTCTTGTAATGTCTTTATCAATTTTTGATATAAGGAGTGTGCTAACTTTATAAGATTACTGGAGAAGTGTTCCTTCTTTAGTGCTCTCTGGAAGAATTTATACAAGATTGGTACTATTTATTCCTTAAATGTTTGAAAAATTCTCTAGAGAACCCAGTTGAAGCTGAAGATTTTCAGAATGTTTTGGATTCTAATTCTTTTTTTGTATATAAATGTAGAATGATGCAGATTTTTATTTCTTTTTGCATGCATCTTAATTGTGCTGTTCAGCAAATATGTGTATTTTATCTCAGTTGTCAAATGTATTGACATAAGTTTGCTCATTATATTCTCACTATTTTTCTGCCCACCTCCCCTCTCTACTAAGCCCAGGGAGTCTTTCATTCCTGCTACTCCACTGTGAATATGCTTTTATAGTTGCCTCTATTCTAGTTCCCAGTTTTTAATCTGACTTCCTTATCTTTATCTCCCGAGTGGTCTTTGTGGTTCACGAAATCGCTCTTATCTTTCTCTACATTTTGTGATACCCATCACACACACAAAAAAAGTTATTGAAGAGAGGGGAGGAAGGAATTCGTATCTACGCAGTTGTTTCGAGTTCAAATTTTAAGACGCAGTTTCTTAATCAGCTAAATTTCTATAGTATTCTCTCTTACTTTTATTGCTACCACAGTGATCTGTGCACGTGGTCAAACTTAATGGGCTTTGGCTTTTTCCAGTACATTCATGAAGATTGCTTTTTCCACAGAGTTGAAGGCCGCCATAGCCTGTGATCATGTGGGGATAACTGCTTCTCCCTATGGTTCAGTGGGTAGAGTTTTATAAGTTTCCCCCCACACACACACGTGAAAAAAAACCCTCCAAGATTCTTCTCTGTCCCTTTCTTTGCTGTCTGGCAGCAATAAATGGGCCTCACTCCAGATTCAACAATGACCATTTTTTGGTCAAAGTTTAATGCACACCTCTCTGGGTTATACTTAGTAACTGTTCTGGTGAACTACATAGGATGCTGTAGGCTACATACTGTGGGCTCCCATTTCTATCAAGCTCACCAACTGGTCTTCTTTTCTCTCCTCTTCAGGCGCTATCACTTATAGTAGGCGAAGTCTATGCTGCTGTCTACATTCACATCCACCTAGTCTTTCGGGATAATTGTTTTATCACTCAGAGCTGTCTACTTTGTACCTCCACTAGTACTTTAAAAGTCAATAGGCTTTAAATTGATACTAACTTACAAAAACGTACATTATCAGCGTTCTATGTGGGGACGCACTTTACTCGCTGTTTCATTGGCAGGAGTGGCAGAGCAGAGGAAAAGCTGAGCCGTGGATGTCCACGTCGGAGTCCACCCCTGATGTCCTCGTTAGTGGTGGGGGCACTTTGCCCTTTCAAGGAGACCCTCTTCAGCTCTCTCCCCCTCTGCAGACTGTCTCTCATCCTTCAAGTGACATGGAGACTTAGAAGACATTCCTAGAATTATACTCCAGGCAGCTTTTACTACTTAGCCAATGTAAGCGAGTGAAATGATACTAATTCTCTCCCCAGTTCTGAGATGACAGAATTTTGCAAATCCAAGCAGTATAACTGTCGGAACTGAGGTATTAGGAGTACCTTGACCTAATGTAACTCTGTGCCTCCCCCAAGCCACTCAGGCTATTCCCTTTATCCTCCAGCTTCTTTTGTGAAAGGAAACTTAGTATTAGATGGTCCCAACAGTGATTCATGGAGAAGGCAATGGCACCCCGCTCCAGTACTCTTGCCTGGAAAATCCCATGGATGGAGGAGCCTGGTGGGCTGCAGTCCATGGGTCGCTAAGAGTCAGACACGACTGAGCGACTTCACTTTCTCTTTTCACCTTCATGCATTGGAGAAGGAAACGGCAACTCACTCCAGTGTTCTTGCCTGGAGAATCCCAGGGACGGGGGAGCCTGATGGGCTGCCGTCTATGGGGTCGCACAGAGTTGGACATGACTGAAGCGACTTAGCAGCAGCAGCAACAACAGTGATTCATGCCTCAGGCTGTTAGCATCATCCACTACCAATTTCTGCCTTCTCTGCTTAACTGCCTTCCCTCTATCCTTGTCAGTGACTATCAGAGTCTGATAAGACCTAAACAACTACTCTTGCTGAAGTTTGTTACACTGATTTTTTAAATGTTGTAGCAAGAACTGGCTCAGATGGTAAAGAATCCTGCAGTGTGGGAGACCTGGGTTCTATCCCTGGGTCAGGAAGATCTCCTGGAGGGGGAAATGGCAACCCACTCCAGCATTCTTGCCTGGAGAATTCCATGCACAGAGTCATAAAGAGTCAGACACCAATGAGCAACTAACTCTCACTTTACATAGCAAGGACTAGGCACACCCATTTAAGAACCTACATAATATAACAATAACTTCAAATGAGCAAGTTTGATTATTTTAGGAAATTTCAAAAACTGAAATGTGGGGATTCCCTTTGCTGTATAAATAAGTAAAAGGAAAATTCTGCCATCAGGAACTATATAAAACTTGCTAAAATTTTATTGTGCTTTGGGAGGGAAGTAAATCAGGGACTAAAAATTTGGAGTTTTCACTTTTTTGTTTCTTCAGAAATAATCAGCGAGTCCATAGTAACAGAAATATTTCGTTCTAAATTAAATAAGTAAAAACACAATTCCTCTCTAACTTCATCATTTTTTTCCCCTCTCTTCATGTAACTATCTTGGTGATGCAGTGTCTAGACTTCTTGGAACAAGTGATGGAGTCTGGAATTTATTCTGTGGGTTTGAAAATGGCTATTTGGGTTTCCAGCACAGGCCATGTGAAAACCCAGTGCTTTCAGAATATGTGAAAATCATCAACCTGTTTACCAAAAAAGAAGACTTATCCATGGAATGTCAGAACGTTAAGCTGCCACCAACAGGGAAATATATGGATTTATCTACTTTATCTATATCATGTCATTATAATATGGTTCCCATCAGCCATTTATTGTATCCAACAAAAAAAAGAAAAAGAAATAGAATAATTTGTACTCATGAAAGAATTATGGAAGATATTTTCTAGTGTTTGAGAAAAACCAGTAAAGTAAATTAGCTTAAAGGATAGACATCCATTCTTGTTTTGGTTTTAATAAGTAGTCCACAGAAATGTATGAAGTCAGGAGCAGAGTTTTTATATCACAGGTCCTTCTTAGGTTTTTGTCATTTATTAGCTGGATAAAAATAAAACAGTCTTAGGCACTGAGATCTAAACCATATTTGTGCAGCCTGCATTATCAATTATGACTGTAGTTTACCTTTGCTCTTAAAGAAACCAAACTGAATGCTTGCAGAGGAAGTTCAGAGGTATTTCCACCAGTTACCTAAAGCTGAGAGTTGATCTTGCACATGGCTGCAGCCATTTCCTATAAGCTCCTGTGCCTAATTTTACAAGTCTGTCACACATCTTGAAGCTTTACCCTAGAAAATATATGTCTACCACAGAAAAGTTTTACTGCAAAAGTTTATCGAGAGATAATGATAGTCTTACAGAGTATAAAACTCCATAGCTTCGACTTATTTAAAATAAGCCTGTCCCTAATTTTAAAACAACATTCTCCAGCTCTGTTAGATTTTCTGTGACACCAAAAAAGAGCAACCAGAAAGATTTTTCTTTTAAATAAAAAATACATGACACGTTGAACTGAGCTGATTGCATTTATACTAAAAATTCTCCATAAGTTCTGTTCAGAAGAGCAGCACAAAGTTAAATTATAAAATAAGCATAAGGGACAGTAGCTCTTCTAGAAGAAAATTAGGTATTGAGAGTTTAAAGGGAAAATTAGAAATCTGTGGAAGTGAAATGACAATAAAATGTTAACCAAGGCATTATTATATTCTATATTTCTTAATTGGGACTCCAATTACTAAAGTTATTTTTTTAAGTTGGCATATTACGCATGGTCATGGGCTCTCCTTGTGGCTCAGATGGTCGAGAGTCTGCCTGCAGTGCATGAGACCTGGGTTCAGTCCCTGGGTTGGGAAGATCTGCTGGGGAAGGGCATGGCGACCCACTCCAGTATTCTTGCCTGGAGAGTTCCCATGGACAGAGGAGCCTGGGGGGCTACAGTCCATGGGGTCGCAAAGAGTCGGACACGACTGAGCGACGAAAGTAAACACACACCAGTCATGATCATGGACGCTCTTAGGATTTTATTTCAAAAGTCATGAAGTGGACTGAAAAGTGGACTCTCTCCTACATCGACAGAACTGGAGTGCATTCACAGTATATCCCAGCTTGTCAATATGTAGAATGGGCAAGCCATCCCGCCTAACTCAGTGTTGTTCTGAAGAGAAGACGACTGGGAATTTAAACTATGAGCACTTCAGTCTTGGCTACTTTCATAACTTCATCAAATGCCATGGAAGGTGTGAAGACTTACTGATTCCCTCTACTGAACAAAACAAAACTGCATGATTTCAGGAAACTTCTAGAAAAGAATCGCACAAAATGCTTTCCACTAACTACACTGCTTGAAAACCCTAGTTTGGCACAAGAGGTCTGAAAGTGAGGTGGATTCTCATGTGAAGTCATGAATAGCGTTTTGTGTGGCCCCAGCCCATGTCCCTATGTCTAATTCACAGAAAGTTCTTCTTAGTGATGTGGACACTGGAGCAGGGGTGGGTCAGGCAGTATCCAGTGACACTGCCTTCTTATAAAAAGGACACCCACAGTCACTGATGACAATTGCAAAGTTTGGAATTACTACCTCTGGCATAAAAACTACCAAGATCAGTGAAGGAGTATCATTTGACTGTTGTGTTGTACCTCTTGGAAAACCGTGACCAAAGCATAGAACATGAGCCACAAAGAGTATTAACTCTATCGGTAAAAATATATTCCCACTTTCTACACATCTATTAGGATTTTTGATATCTAATTAAAGAAACTTTCTCCAAAGTATATTCTTTAAAGTACTAGTTTTAAGCAAAATCAATAGGTGCCAAAAAAGTTTTAGAGACTGATTTAAAATCCCCTTTCAGCAGGCTTCTATAAAACCTGATTTCTCAGAGTTTTAAAATTCTATGTCTATAGCAAAGAGAGCTTTCCAGATAGCACTAATGGAAAAGAATCCACCTGCCAATGCAGGAGATGCAAGAGACATGGGCTCAGTCCCTGGGTTGAGAAGATGCCCTGGAGAAGGAAATGGCAACCCGCTCCTCCAGTATTCTTGCTGGGAAAATCCCATGGACAGAGGAGCCTGGTGGGCTACAGTCCACGGGGTTGCAAAGAGTCGGATACAACTGAGCACACACGCAGTCATATCCAAGAGGCTACATTATGCAGAATTGCTCAAATGCACTGAAATACAGAAAGCTTTTCCCCCACAGCTGAGCTAACATTCTAAAAAAAAAAAAAAAGTGTAGGTAATAGTAAATTAAGAGATGCCTAAAACGTGTAGGTCATAAGCAAACCACCCATCTGAAATGGCCAAGGAACTGTTACCTCCAACACTTTCTGGGACAGTTTTGTTGGCAAAGCAGACACTTGCCATGGGTGCTAGATATGAAATAATATTTGCTGAACTGTGACTCCAGAGGTCTGTACTTCTTTGAAAAATTGAGAGCAGTTGGATCCCTGAGTAACTGTCTGCTTAAGAACACAGGGACAGTGATGAGCAGAGTGGGCCAATGTATTTGTTTAAAAGTTATATGAACACTTTATAGGAGTGGGGAAGTCTCTATACAGAATTCAGAATGATCAATGGCTAAGAGGCATACAGGATGTGTGATTGGAAATGGAAGACTTTCTTCTCATAGCCTTTTTATTCAGCCACTGAACAGTTATTCTACTAAGTACCAGGCACAGCGTAGGGTGTTGGAAGATGCAAGCATGCGTAACACTTGGCCCATGCCTTTAGGAAAATGAGAGCCTGGACACTTTTAATAGAAGAGTGATGAACTCTGGGAGAACACAGAGAATGGGGTGCAGAAATCTCTGATAATTTTCAGCTATGAAGCTAAATTAGTAATATCCCCAAGCCTTGCAAACAGTTGTCCTTAGTCCACATTCCAAGGTTGTTTTTGTACTGATAGGAATTGCACGCAGTTGTTATCAGCGGTAACACATGGATTTACGGGCAGCAGTTTAGCTTGTTTGATTTAGGGTCGCTTCACTAAGGTTGTCTCTATTTTCAGCAAACAGAATTAGTAGGACAGTGCTCCTTTAGGATGGAGAAGCATTTGTCGGGAGTTGCTCTATTTCTCCCTGAATAGTAAACAATATCTGATGAGCCAATCTCCATTCAGATTATTTCCCTGGATTCAGAATTATCATGCCTCTTGGATACTGAAAGTACCTATCAATGCAGAACATTGTAATTTAGATTTTGCATATTTATGGGTGCCCTTCATATGTGAACGTAGCGACTTTAGAAGAATAAAGTATCATGGGCCTTTTTGTTTCCATAAGAATTGTTTCAATGAAACTGTTTTGAGAAGCCTTGTTTTCATTAGATGATTCTGGCTCTGAAATTTTGTGATGANGTCTTTTCTGCTTCTCCTACTTCCTTCTTCCCTTCACTTGCCCCCTGTGCATCTTAGATCAATATCTAACATGAACATTCTAACTAGTCCTGTAGGTCAAGCTTCACATCTGAAAGTCTCTTGACTCAAAACCAAACACACACAAAAAGTATGTTTGTTGAGTCTCTTGTAGAGACTGAAATTTGCTTTACAGGATAATTTAGAGTCACCTTTACCATTTCCTCCTGTTGACTTTGCCTGCTCTAGTTCACTGGGGTGGTTATTATTTATGACGTGTGGCCCCGGATGATTGAGAGGGAGCGTTTCATGTGCAAATGGAGTTTACTCTGTGTGTGTCTGTCTGGATGAGCGCCTTTTCAGTTTGTCTGAAGTGTCTTCACCTATAGCCTGATTTAATGCTTTAGGCACAGACGTAAGTAGAAAACAACACCGCTTTGAGGCACATTGAGGACTTTTATCCTCCTGACAAAGTCCTTCAGTTATTTCATTTCCAAAATAAAGAAGCAAACTCCATTTCCTGGAAAAAAGATTAAGTGAGCTCTGAGAGGCTGAGGACATTAGTTGTTCATGTACATTTCTGAGAGAACTATCCAGGTCATTTTTTAAAGAGATTTCTTCTTCTTGAAGCTTTCAAATTTAGAGACTGATTTAAGTAAATGTTGTTTGATCTCAACAGCTTCTCTCATCTGAAGAGCTCACTGCTTTACAGAGACTTTTAATTCTTTGCAGTTAATAAATCATACTGATAAGCAAAGATAATAGAGAATGTTAAGAAGCAACAAAGAGGGTATAAACAAACAGGAAGTTCGAGTACAACAAGGGAAGACTAACAAAAGAAAATAATAATAATACAAAATACCAACTTACTCTTCCTGGATACTGTGGTAAATGTAAGATTTGCAATAATGAATAGTACATAAAAGTAAATACTTTATATATTTCCGATCATAAAGGAGAAAGGAACTATCCAGGGCATCCAGTGGGTTAGTAATGAAATCTGGTTTTTCTGGGCTCTATCGGTACTGTTCCCTAATCCATGCTTTAAAACTATAGTTCATGCTGACTTAGTACTTAGTATGTACTAGGGTCTCAATACAATTTTACTGAATGTTGGTAATAAGAGTTAAGAATATGTATCTATTACTGGAATTTTACAACAGAACACCTTTACCTCGCGGTTCCCTTAGTTTCTCACTGGTGATCTTTGCTCTTTATGCCTTCCAATTCTTTTTCTTGCCTTAGTGCACTGCCTATAATCTCTAAGCAGTATAGAAGAGATGGCACTGAATGTCATTATCTTGTTCCAAAATTTAAATAGAAAGCATTCAATATGTCACCATTAACTGTGAGGTCAGCTATAAATGTTTTTCTTTGTAGACTTCTATTCCTAGTTTCCATCTATTCCTAGTGTGCTAAGCTATTTTCTCATATGCAGATATTAGATTTTATAAAAGATATTTTAAGTCATCACAATGATCGTATAATTTTCTTCTTTATTCTGTCAATATGGTGAATTATATTGCTTGACTTTCAAATGTTAAACCTACCCTGCAATCCTGAAATACCTTCCACTTGAGCATTATATATATATGAGATGATTGGCTAAAGTTTTATTTAGGAGGTTTTTGTAAATGTTCATGAAAGACATTAGATTATAGTTTTTTTTTTTTCCTTCTTGTAATGTCTTTATCAATTTTTGATATAAGGAGTGCGCCAACTTTATAAGATTACTGGAGAAGTGTTCCTTCTTTAGTNTTCTTTATTCTGTCAATATGGTGAATTATATCGCTTGACTTTCAAATATTAAAACTACCCTGCAATCCTGAAATACATTCCACTTGAGCATTATATATATATATGAGATGATTGGCTAAAGTTTTATTTAGGAGGTTTTTGTAAATGTTCATGAAAGACATTAGGTTATAGTTTTGTTTTTTTTTTTCCTTCTTGTAATGTCTTTATCAATTTTTGATATAAGGAGTGTGCTAACTTTATAAGATTACTGGAGAAGTGTTCCTTCTTTAGTGCTCTCTGGAAGAATTTATACAAGATTGGTACTATTTATTCCTTAAATGTTTGAAAAATTCTCTAGAGAACCCAGTTGAAGCTGAAGATTTTCAGAATGTTTTGGATTCTAATTCTTTTTTTGTATATAAATGTAGAATGATGCAGATTTTTATTTCTTTTTGCATGCATCTTAATTGTGCTGTTCAGCAAATATGTGTATTTTATCTCAGTTGTCAAATGTATTGACATAAGTTTGCTCATTATATTCTCACTATTTTTCTGCCCACCTCCCCTCTCTACTAAGCCCAGGGAGTCTTTCATTCCTGCTACTCCACTGTGAATATGCTTTTATAGTTGCCTCTATTCTAGTTCCCAGTTTTTAATCTGACTTCCTTATCTTTATCTCCCGAGTGGTCTTTGTGGTTCACGAAATCGCTCTTATCTTTCTCTACATTTTGTGATACCCATCACACACACAAAAAAAGTTATTGAAGAGAGGGGAGGAAGGAATTCGTATCTACGCAGTTGTTTCGAGTTCAAATTTTAAGACGCAGTTTCTTAATCAGCTAAATTTCTATAGTATTCTCTCTTACTTTTATTGCTACCACAGTGATCTGTGCACGTGGTCAAACTTAATGGGCTTTGGCTTTTTCCAGTACATTCATGAAGATTGCTTTTTCCACAGAGTTGAAGGCCGCCATAGCCTGTGATCATGTGGGGATAACTGCTTCTCCCTATGGTTCAGTGGGTAGAGTTTTATAAGTTTCCCCCCACACACACACGTGAAAAAAAACCCTCCAAGATTCTTCTCTGTCCCTTTCTTTGCTGTCTGGCAGCAATAAATGGGCCTCACTCCAGATTCAACAATGACCATTTTTTGGTCAAAGTTTAATGCACACCTCTCTGGGTTATACTTAGTAACTGTTCTGGTGAACTACATGGGACGCTGTAGGCTACATACTGTGGGCTCCCATTTCTATCAGGCTCACCAGCTGGTCTTCTTTTCTCTCCTCTTCAGGCCCTATCACTTATAGTAGGCGAAGTCTATGCTGCTGTCTCCATTCACATCCACCTAGTCTTTCGGGATAATTGTTTTATCACTCAGAGCTGTCTACTTTGTACCTCCACTAGTACTTTAAAAGTCAATAGGCTTTAAATTGATACTAACTTACAAAAACGTACATTATCAGCGTTCTATGTGGGGACGCACTTTACTCGCTGTTTCATTGGCAGGAGTGGCAGAGCAGAGGAAAAGCTGAGCCGTGGATGTCCACGTCGGAGTCCACCCCTGATGTCCTCGTTAGTGGTGGGGGCACTTTGCCCTTTCAAGGAGACCCTCTTCAGCTCTCTCCCCCTCTGCAGACTGTCTCTCATCCTTCAAGTGACATGGAGACTTAGAAGACATTCCTAGAATTATACTCCAGGCAGCTTTTACTACTTAGCCAATGTAAGCGAGTGAAATGATACTAATTCTCTCCCCAGTTCTGAGATGACAGAATTTTGCAAATCCAAGCAGTATAACTGTCGGAACTCAGGTATTAGGAGTACCTTGACCTAATGTAACTCTGTGCCTCCCCCAAGCCACTCAGGCTATTCCCTTTATCCTCCAGCTTCTTTTGTGAAAGGAAACTTTGTATTAGATGGTCCCAACAGTGATTCATGGAGAAGGCAATGGCACCCCGCTCCAGTACTCTTGCCTGGAAAATCCCATGGACAGAGGAGCCTGGTGGGCTGCAGTCCATGGGGTCACTAAGAGTCAGACACGACTGAGCGACTTCACTTTCTCTTTTCACCTTCATGCATTGGAGAAGGAAACGGCAACTCACTCCAGTGTTCTTGCCTGGAGAATCCCAGGGACGGGGGAGCCTGATGGGCTGCCGTCTATGGGGTCGCACAGAGTTGGACATGACTGAAGCGACTTAGCAGCAGCAGCAACAACAGTGATTCATGCCTCAGGCTGTTAGCATCATCCACTACCAATTTCTGCCTTCTCTGCTTAACTGCCTTCCCTCTATCCTTGTCAGTGACTATCAGAGTCTGATAAGACCTAAACAACTACTCTTGCTGAAGTTTGTTACACTGATTTTTTTAATGTTGTAGCAAGAACTGGCTCAGATGGTAAAGAATCCTGCAGTGTGGGAGACCTGGGTTCTATCCCTGGGTCAGGAAGATCTCCTGGAGGGGGAAATGGCAACCCACTCCAGCATTCTTGCCTGGAGAATTCCATGCACAGAGTCATAAAGAGTCAGACACCAATGAGCAACTAACTCTCACTTTACATAGCAAGGACTAGGCACACCCATTTAAGAACCTACATAATATAACAATAACTTCAAATGAGCAAGTTTGATTATTTTAGGAAATTTCAAAAACTGAAATGTGGGGATTCCCTTTGCTGTATAAATAAGTAAAAGGAAAATTCTGCCATCAGGAACTATATAAAACTTGCTAAAATTTTATTGTGCTTTGGGAGGGAAGTAAATCAGGGACTAAAAATTTGGAGTTTTCACTTTTTTGTTTCTTCAGAAATAATCAGCGAGTCCATAGTAACAGAAATATTTCGTTCTAAATTAAATAAGTAAAAACACAATTCCTCTCTAACTTCATCATTTTTTTCCCCTCTCTTCATGTAACTATCTTGGTGATGCAGTGTCTAGACTTCTTGGAACAAGTGATGGAGTCTGGAATTTATTCTGTGGGTTTGAAAATGGCTATTTGGGTTTCCAGCACAGGCCATGTGAAAACCCAGTGCTTTCAGAATATGTGAAAATCATCAACCTGTTTACCAAAAAAGAAGACTTATCCATGGAATGTCAGAACGTTAAGCTGCCACCAACAGGGAAATATATGGATTTATCTACTTTATCTATATCATGTCATTATAATATGGTTCCCATCAGCCATTGATTGTATCCAACAAAAAAAAGAAAAAGAAATAGAATAATCTGTACTCATGAAAGAATTATGGAAGATATTTTCTAGTTTTTGAGAAAAACCAGTAAAGTAAATTAGCTTAAAGGATAGACATCCATTCTTGTTTTGGTTTTAATAATTAGTCCACAGAAATGTATGAAGTCAGGAGCAGAGTTTTTATATCACAGGTCCTTCTTAGGTTTTTGTCATTTATTAGCTGGATAAAAATAAAACAGTCTTAGGCACTGAGATCTAAACCATATTTGTGCAGCCTGCATTATCAATTATGACTGTAGTTTACCTTTGCTCTTAAAGAAACCAAACTGAATGCTTGCAGAGGAAGTTCAGAGGTATTTCCACCAGTTACCTAAAGCTGAGAGTTGATCTTGCACATGGCTGCAGCCATTTCCTATAAGCTCCTGTGCCTAATTTTACAAGTCTGTCACACATCTTGAAGCTTTACCCTAGAAAATATATGTCTACCACAGAAAAGTTTTACTGCAAAAGTTTATCGAGAGATAATGATAGTCTTACAGAGTATAAAACTCCATAGCTTCGACTTATTTAAAATAAGCCTGTCCCTAATTTTAAAACAACATTCTCCAGCTCTGTTAGATTTTCTGTGACACCAAAAAAGAGCAACCAGAAAGATTTTTCTTTTAAATAAAAAATACATGACACGTTGAACTGAGCTGATTGCATTTATACTAAAAATTCTCCATAAGTTCTCTTCAGAAGAGCAGCACAAAGTTAAATTATAAAATAAGCATAAGGGATAGTAGCTCTTCTAGAAGAAAATTAGGCATTGAGAGTTTAAAGTGAAAATTAGAAATCTATGGAAATGAAATGACAATAAAATGTTAACCAAGGCATTATTATATTCTATATTTCTTAATTGGGGCTCCAATTACTAAAGTTATTTTTTTAAGTTGACATATTACGCATGGTCATGGGCTCTCCTCGTGGCTCAGATGGTCGAGAATCTGCCTGCAGTGCATGAGACCTGGGTTCAGTCCCTGGGTTGGGAAGATCTGCTGGGGAAGGGCATGGCGACCCACTCCAGTATTCTTGCCTGGAGAGTTCCCATGGACAGAGGAGCCTGGGGGGCTACAGTCCATGGGGTCGCAAAGAGTCGGACACGACTGAGCGACGAAAGTAAACACACACCAGTCATGATCATGGACGCTCTTAGGATTTTATTTCAAAAGTCATGAAGTGGACTGAAAAGTGGACTCTCTCCTACATCGACAGAACTGGAGTGCATTCACAGTATATCCCAGCTTGTCAATATGTAGAATGGGCAAGCCATCCCGCCTAACTCAGTGTTGTTCTGAAGAGAGGACGACTGGGAATTTAAACTATGAGCACTTCAGTCTTGGCTACTTTCATAACTTCATCAAATGCCATGGAAGGTGTGAAGACTTACTGATTCCCTCTACTGAACAAAACAAAGCTGCATGATTTCAGGAAACTTCTAGAAAAGAATCGCACAAAATGCTTTCCACTAACTACACTGCTTGAGAACCCTAGTTTGGCACAAGAGGTCTGAAAGTGAGGTGGATTCTCATGTGAAGTCATGAATAGCGTTCTGTGTGGCCCCAGCCCATGTCCCTATGTCTAATTCACAGAAAGTTCTTCTTAGTGATGTGGACACTGGAGCAGGGGTGGGTCAGGCAGTATCCAGTGACACTGCCTTCTTATAAAAAGGACACCCACAGTCACTGATGACAATTGCAAAGTTTGGAATTACTACCTCTGGCATAAAAACTACCAAGATCAGTGGAGTATCATTTGACTGTTGTGTTGTACCTCTTGGAAAACCGTGACCAAAGCATAGAACATGAGCCACAAAGAGTATTAACTCTATCGGTAAAAATATATTCCCACTTTCTACACATCTATTAGGATTTTTGATATCTAATTAAAGAAACTTTCTCCAAAGTATATTCTTTAAAGTACTAGTTTTAAGCAAAATCAATAGGTGCCAAAAAAGTTTTAGAGACTGATTTAAAATCCCCTTTCAGCAGGCTTCTATAAAACCTGATTTCTCAGAGTTTTAAAATTCTATGTCTATAGCAAAGAGAGCTTTCCAGATAGCACTAATGGAAAAGAATCCACCTGCCAATGCAGGAGATGCAAGAGACATGGGCTCAGTCCCTGGGTTGAGAAGATGCCCTGGAGAAGGAAATGGCAACCCGCTCCTCCAGTATTCTTGCTGGGAAAATCCCATGGACAGAGGAGCCTGGTGGGCTACAGTCCACGGGGTTGCAAAGAGTCGGATACAACTGAGCACACACGCAGTCATATCCAAGAGGCTACATTATGCAGAATTGCTCAAATGCACTGAAATACAGAAAGCTTTTCCCCCACAGCTGAGCTAACATTCTAAAAAAAAAAAAAAAGTGTAGGTAATAGTAAATTAAGAGATGCCTAAAACGTGTAGGTCATAAGCAAACCACCCATCTGAAATGGCCAAGGAACTGTTACCTCCAACACTTTCTGGGACAGTTTTGTTGGCAAAGCAGACACTTGCCATGGGTGCTAGATATGAAATAATATTTGCTGAACTGTGACTCCAGAGGTCTGTACTTCTTTGAAAAATTGAGAGCAGTTGGATCCCTGAGTAACTGTCTGCTTAAGAACACAGGGACAGTGATGAGCAGAGTGGGCCAATGTATTTGTTTAAAAGTTATATGAACACTTTATAGGAGTGGGGAAGTCTCTATACAGAATTCAGAATGATCAATGGCTAAGAGGCATACAGGATGTGTGATTGGAAATGGAAGACTTTCTTCTCATAGCCTTTTTATTCAGCCACTGAACAGTTATTCTACTAAGTACCAGGCACAGCGTAGGGTGTTGGAAGATGCAAGCATGCGTAACACTTGGCCCATGCCTTTAGGAAAATGAGAGCCTGGACACTTTTAATAGAAGAGTGATGAACTCTGGGAGAACACAGAGAATGGGGTGCAGAAATCTCTGATAATTTTCAGCTATGAAGCTAAATTAGTAATATCCCCAAGCCTTGCAAACAGTTGTCCTTAGTCCACATTCCAAGGTTGTTTTTGTACTGATAGGAATTGCACGCAGTTGTTATCAGCGGTAACACATGGATTTACGGGCAGCAGTTTAGCTTGTTTGATTTAGGGTCGCTTCACTAAGGTTGTCTCTATTTTCAGCAAACAGAATTAGTAGGACAGTGCTCCTTTAGGATGGAGAAGCATTTGTCGGGAGTTGCTCTATTTCTCCCTGAATAGTAAACAATATCTGATGAGCCAATCTCCATTCAGATTATTTCCCTGGATTCAGAATTATCATGCCTCTTGGATACTGAAAGTACCTATCAATGCAGAACATTGTAATTTAGATTTTGCATATTTATGGGTGCCCTTCATATGTGAACGTAGCGACTTTAGAAGAATAAAGTATCATGGGCCTTTTTGTTTCCATAAGAATTGTTTCAATGAAACTGTTTTGAGAAGCCTTGTTTTCATTAGATGATTCTGGCTCTGAAATTTTGTGATGATCAACTTTAGAAACTCAGAAATATAGTTGATTGCATGGAAGATTCCAGCCTCAAAAGAGTAGAACCTCAACTTGTCAGAGACTATGTATATTAGAAACAGGAATATGGGCCACGCTTTGTGCTTACAGAGATGGGCATATAATTTTTCTGCGTCTTCAGTTTTTTGTTGCCAAAATACATGTTATCCCCAACACATATTTTACTGAATCCTTCAACTTAGTGAAAAATGATTGAACTATGGTATCATTCATTTAGATGAAGAAAATTTGGAGAATTAAAGGAGTGGAAAAGGAAATACTGTCAGTGACATGGAGTGAGGGGAGGAGAAAAAGGCAATTTCAACATGATCTGGAACACTATTTCCTTTATTTATATAAAAAAAGCTATCAAATGAAAAAAGAATTGATAACATTTGCCAATTGTGATTGTTGGTAGATAAGTATTTCTTACATTATCCCTCTATTTTATTTTAGTTAGAATTATTTTTCATAATATGATTTATTCATTCAACAAATAATCTGTTGAGAGCCTACTATGTGCTAGCAGTAAAAGGGAGAAAAAAAACAGAGGTCATCCCTGCCCACCTGGCAGGCATTTGTGTTTTGGATATGAAAGTGAGATGTTTGGAAGCTAATGTAGAATGTTCAGGACAACATTAAGGGGTGGGAAGAATGAACTTGTACTGATGCTGGAGAGGTGAGCTTCTGTTGGTTCTGAATCAATAAGAGATAGCTATTCTGTACTGCTAGAAACTGCATTATTTTCGGTCAAAATAGACTTTAAGTTTTATCACACATTGGCGGGGGCCACACATGGAAAAGTCTTATGTGCTATCGCTGTTCTCACCGACCGCACGCCCAAGTTCATCTGCCTCTCTCTTTGATTTTCTCCAGTACATGACTGCCGCGGCTCCTATGCAAGGGACCTACATCCCCCAGTACACGCCTGTGCCTCCGACAGCTGTTTCCATTGAAGTAAGTCCATCTCTTCTTACAGAACGAGGTTAAGACAGATAAATCTCAGCCTCATGCACCAGGGTCCACTGTAAACTCCCCAAATCCTTAGTTGTGATTTTTGTGCTACTTGAAAATTTGCAGTTGCAAGCTCACTCTGTGAAAGTATGGACTTTACTTGAACATGCCTTGCTTTGCACAGGACACAAGAAAATTTGGTATCCAGATCTCAGAGGAATGCCATTTCTATGCTTAGAGAAAAGACCAAAGGTCAAATAACTACTCCATCAAATGTGAGCCACAAACAATCAGAAAGGGGAAGGGAAACATTTGAAGCCTTTTGAATAAGCCAGTTCTCTGATGCCCTGTTACTCGAAGGGTGCTCCCTAAACCAACATGAGCAGCACCACCTAAGAGCCTGTTAGAAATACAAACTTTCAGACTCTACCCGGATCTACTGAATTAGAATTAGCATTTTCACAAGAGCCCTTAAGGATCAAGGTGCACATTAAAAATTAAGAGGGACTGGATTAGAGCACTGATTCTCAAAATTTTCTGCATGTTGAAATTATTTCAAGATTAAAAAAAAAAAGAAAATAGTGACGCCTCGGTCCTATTGCCAGAGAATCTGATGTGGTCCAGGGTGTGGACTGGACCTGAGAATTTTTAAAGGATGCCAGGTGATTCTTTTGTGTACCAAAGATGAAGGACCGCTGCTCTCACCAGTGAACCTTGATGGGACTGTGGCGTCCTACAGAAAGTGGAGGAGAACTTGTACCGCTCTGGTTGGTGCAGACCATGAGTGATAAAGCCATGCTGGCCTTGCTGGAAGCTTTCTCCTCTCCTCTCTTCCCGCTGGGCTGAATCCATTTCCTCTAAACATTGTCTTACTGGACAGAGCCAGAAAGATAGGATAGGAGGGGTGTAGAGCTCTGTGGACAGTGGTGAGAACTCAGAGGTATAGACGTCTCCCTGCTCCCAGCCCTCCTTCACCTTCTCCTGATGCACATTTGCTGTTATGGTCACGGTGGCTATCTTCCATCAGCTGGGACTCCTCTGGAGTCCAGCTGTTGCTGCTCCTCACGTTGGTACCACTCAGTGTGGGAGACCAGCATGACTCCTCCAACCTCTGGAGCCACACAGATCAGGTGAAATTTTTAGGGACCAAACTACGTCTTTTCAAAATGCATGTTTGCGTGTCAGTGTGTTACCGATGTTCCTAGTACTAGGATTTGGGAAGCACAGACATTTAAGAGGACGGTCCCGTGTCGTTTAGGAAACCAAGGAGGAATGACTTGTTAATCTTTTATGTGTTCCAGGCCTGTAGGCCCTCGAGAGTGTTTCACCATTAAAGAGGTTTTAATTAGCTTTTCAGATTTTCGAGAGTATGTGATTAAAATATATGTTCCTTGCTAGATTTAGCTATCAAAACCCATCTAGGCCATGAGAAAAGATTATAAATCTAGACATCATAGGGGGCTTTAAGCATCAATGTCTGGCCACATGTCTGCATCTCTCTATCTGTACACCAAATGTGTGTGCTTATCTACAGAATTTGAGGTTTTTGAGGACTCTAAAACAAGGGGACACACTGGAGGGTATTGCCTATTGGAAACAGTCGAATTATATCAATAAATCTGAGATTTAAAAAGAAGTATATCAACAAGAATCATGTAAGTATACCCTGATATATCGCCTTGAGTTGTGCTTATAAAGGAAGGCACTGATTCATTTTCTATGTAAAAACATTCATTGAAAATTCACCAGTATTCATACAAGTCAATGCAGGTAGGAAACTCCAAAAACTGTATAATACCAAATAGTATATTAGGGGTGAAAAAATATTGAATTTATAAAGGGAGAATTTTCACATTTTGAGGAGCAATGTCAGGGAGCTTCTGTTAAGGACAGAACATTGGTCAAAAGCCTGTATCTCTGCAGAAGTCCAAGGCTATAATATAAGTACAACCAGGAGAATGTATTCATATGGATTCCCTCCCTAGGCTGACTAGCTACCAAACCTTTCTCAGAACCAAATGTAACTTCTTAGTGAGGACCAACTCAAGAAATCCATTCTTGTTGGCATCTGTGAGAAACGGAAGCCACCGAAAGGCTAAAGGAAGGAGCAAGTCAAAATTAAGGATGTTTCTTTTTCTGAAACCTCTAAATGAATCCCAGTTCATGTCGAGGAAAATGAAAGTAAATAAAACAAATCAAATTCCATAAAGGAAAGCGTATTTGACAATGTCCTTTTAGAAGAATTCCAAACCTGGATATAGATTTTTATTAATAGTAAGGTCCATTGTTTTGCCAGATCGTAGAGACAGGGTAGAGAAATTTATTCCCAGGAAAATGCTCAAATGTAGAAGTTTTTATAGGAATTCCGCATGCTCTTTTTTAATTAAGGAATTATTATTTAGTGTGGCTATAGGCAACTGCAGCTTAAAAGTTCTAACTGCAGGCAAAATGATTTATTGATCATTTGAAAGCTACAGGGTCTTCTGATGGCAAGTCTTCTTGGTCACACATGGAGGTAAATTCCTCAAATGAGTTCTGTGGTTTTACTCCTAGTGTTTATTGTGGTTCTATGTAACCGAGTGCAACTCTACGCAAGCCCAGGGGCAGATAGCACAGGGATATGCCCTGCAGTCCGTCTGCAAGAAGCCCTTCTGCTCAAGCCAGTAAGGTTCTACGTCCTTGTTGCCTCCACAGGGTGTTGTGGCTGATACCTCTCCCCAGACAGTGGCACCTTCTTCCCAGGACACGAGTGGTCAGCAGCAGCAGATAGCAGTGGACACAGCCAGCGAGCATGCATCTGCGTATTCCTACCAACAGTCCAAGTAAGTCCTGGCCATGCTAAACTCTGTCCCTCCAGATCTGCCATCAGGACTTCATCCTCTCATGTGGCATCTGCTAGCTTTAGCTGCAGTAGAGACCGTGCCAAACTCAGTGACAGGCACTCATTTAGTTCATGATTCTGTGGGTTGGCATTTGGGTGAACCTCAGCCAAATGCTTCTTCTGCTCTTGACTGGGCTCGTGTGAGCCTCTGGGCACAGCAGCTGGGCTTCTTCACAGTTCTGCTTCTGGGCGTCGGTCGTCTGATGGCTGTGGGATGGACAATATGGAACCAGGTGACGCTGACCATGGAAGTCTCCGAATTCAGAGAACAGCAAGAGAGGGTGCCCAGACGACCAGCATGTTTTCAGTCCCACAGGCCAAAGCAAACCATGTGGCCAACCCCAAAGAGAACGTAGGAATTCACTACCAAAAGGGAGGAGCATTGTAGCCATTTTTACAAAAAATGTTCTATCATACATACTTTTGGAAAAACTGCAGTGTTCCCACTTGAAACGTAGTGTGCCTGCAGTATGGTCTTGGTGTCCTTCTTAAATGAAGACAGCAATGCCCCTGGCAAGAGTGCTTCAAGCTTACCCAGTAGAACAGTTTATGAAAATGAATATGGAGAAGTATAAAACCATATGGAGTAGAGATTCAGGAATTAAATGGCAAAGCAAAAATCAGGGAGTCAGAATTACTGCTGACAAGCCTTAAGTCACTTAGAAAGCCAAGTACAGTGGGCTTTGTGTGGAGTATCATGGAGATTAAAATTTGAGTGGTTTTGATGGAAACCAAAGGAATCAACAGAACTTCCATCTCTCTACAGAAGTTCTCTCATGATAACTGTTCTACTTTGTAGGTAATGGTCAAAGCCCTGGGGGACAGAGAATTCCCAGACTCTTCCTGTTTGCAGAAGAGCGGTGCTTATTTCTTGATCATAAGTTTTCTTTCCTCTCAATTCACATTTCGAGATTTGTTTGTTGTTAAAAGATTTAATCACGTTGATGGCACCTTCTGTAGGTGGTTTCACTTCTAACGTGGACCCTTCAAATTAAATGTGCTAGAGTAACAGTCCCCAGTCTTTTTGGCTCTGGAGACTGGTTTTGTGGAAGACAATTTTTCATGGACTAGGGAGGGGCAGTGAGGGGGTGGTTTGGAGATGCTTCAAGTACATTTACTGTGTACTTTATTTCTATTATTATCACACTGTCGTATATATACACAACCCACCATAATGCAAAATCAGTGACAACCCTGAGCTTGTCTTCCTGCAACTAGACAGTCCCTTCTGGGGCAATGAGAAATGGCTATAAATACAGATGAAGCTTCGTTTACCACTCACCTATTGCTGTGCGGACCGGTTCATAACAGACCACGTGCTACGACTAGTCCGTGACCTAGGGTTGAGGACCCTGGTGCTAGAATATGACTTAACCTTACAGATACAAGGTATTACTTTATCATTACTGCTACTACTATCAATATTACTGCTGCTGCTATCAATATTTACTACTATCAATATTATATACTGATTTATATATATACACAAAACTTTCAGGAAATACCTATAGCGAATAATGCATTTTGGTTTTTTTATTATGTTTTTATTTTATATTGCAGTATAGTTGAATGATAATGTGTTAGCTTCAAGTGTACAGCAAAGTGATTCAGTTTTACTTACACATATATCTATTCTTTTCCATTTAGGTTATCACAGAATACTGAGTAGATCTCCCTATGCTAAACAGTAGGTCCTTGTTCCTAATCTGTTTTAAATAGGTATATGTATGTGTCCATACCAAACTCCCAATTTATCTCTCCCCTGCCACCATTTTCCGCTTTGGTAACCATAAGTTTACTAAGTCTGTGAGTCTGTTTCTGTTTTATAAATAGGTTCATTTTTTATCATTTGTTTAGATTGTGCTAAACTACATCATATGCTATTTGTCTTTCTCACTCTGACTTGCTTCAGTTAGTGTGATAATCTCCAGTTCTGGCATGTTGCTGCCACCGGTTTTTTCCCATCTTTTTAATAGCTGGGTAATGTTCCGTTGTGTATATATATCCATCTTCCTTATCCATTCATCTGTAGATGGACATTAAGGTTGCTTCCATGTCTTAGCTATTGTAAACAGAGCTGCAGTGAACACTGGGATGCTTGTATATTTTTGAGCCATGCTCTTCTCTGGATATAAGCCCAGGATTGGGATTGTTGGGTCATATGGTAGTTCTGTTTTTAAAGAAATATCCATATTGTTTTCCACAGTGGCTGTATCAATTTACATTCCCACCGAGAGTGTAGGAGGGTTTTCTTCACACCCTCTCCAGCATTTGTTGTTTCTAGACTTTTGATGATGGCCATTCTGCCAGATGTGAGGTGACATTCATTGTAGCTTTTATTTGCATTTCTCTAATAATGAATAATGTTGAGCCTCTTTTCATGTGCCTCTTGGCCATCCATCTGTCTTCTTTGGAGAAACATTAATATAGGTCTTCTGCACATTTTTTGATTGGGTTGTTTTGTTCTTTTTTATATTGACCCGCATGAGCCATTTATATACTTTGGAAATTAATCCCTTTTTGGCTGCATCATTTGCAAATATTTTCTCTCATTCTGTGCATTGTCTTTTTATTCTGTTTATGGTTTACTTTGCTGTGCAAGAACTTTTGAGTTTAATTAAGTCCCATTAAACCATCACAGTTCAATATGGGAAGACTGTATCTTTCTAAGAATTTGTCCATTTTTTCTAGGTTGTCCATTTTATTGGCATATAGTTGCTTTATTTATATTTTCTTTTTACATCTGTTATTTTAGAAGACAGACCACAAAAGATATTGCTGCAATTTACGTCTGAGTGTTCTTCCTATGCTTTCTGCTAAGGGTTTTATAGTATACACTCTTCTCTTACATCTCTGTCTTTAATCCATTTTGAGTTCTTTTTGTGTATGGTATTAGATAATGTTCTAATTTTGTTCTTTACATGCAAGCTGTCCAGTTTTCCCAGCATCATTTATTGAAGAGACTGTTTTTTACCCACTGTAAAGCCTTGCCTCCTTTCTCATAGGTTAGTTGATCACAAGTGCATGGGTTTACTTCTGGGCTTTCTCTCCTGTTCCATTGATTGACATTTCTGCTTTTGTGCCAGTACCACACGGTAGCTGTGCAGTACAGTTTGAAGTCAGGGAGCCTGATTCCTCCAGCTCCTTTTTTCTTTCTTAAGGTGGCTTTGATTACTTCAGGCCTTTTATGTCTCCACACAAGTTTTAAGATTGTTTTTTTGTTCTAGTTCTATAAAAATGCTATTGATAATTTGGTAGGCATTGCATTGAATCTGAAGATTGTCTTGGGAAACATAGTGATTTTGACAATATTGATTCTTCCAATTCAAGAACATGGTGTGTGTGTGTGTGTGTGTGTGTATATATATATATATATTCGTCTGTTAATGTCATCCTCAATATCTTTCATCAAAGTGTTAATAGTCTTTGGAGTACAGGTCTTTTGCTTCATTAGGTAAATTTATTCCTAGGTATTTTATTATTTTTGATGTGATGGTAAAAGGAAGTGTTTCCTTAATTTCTCCTTCTGATATTTCCTTATTAGTGTATAGGAATGAAACAGATTTCTGTGTATTGATTTTATATTCCACTTTAATGAAATCACTGATGAGCTCTAGTAGTTTCCTGATAAAAATCTTTAGGAATTTCTGTGTTTAGTATCATCTTATCTGCAAAGAGTGATAGTTTCACTTATTTTGTAATGTGGATTCCTTTTATTTCTTTTTATTCTCCGACTAATATATCTAGAACTTCCAAAATCTGTGGAATGAAAGTGATGAGAGTGGACATCCTTTTCTTGTTACTGATCTTAATGCTGAGAAACTGAAAGCATTTCCTCTGAGTATGATGTTAGCAGTAGGTTTGTCATCTATAGACTTCATTATATTGAGGTATGTTTCCGCTATGCTCACTTTCTGCAGAGTTTTTATCATAAATGGGTGTTGAATTTTGTCAAAAACTTTTCTGCATCTATTGAGACGATCATACGGTTCTTATTCTTCAATTTGTTGATTGATTTGCATATATCAAAGAAACCTTGAAACCCTAAGATAAATCCCACTGGATCGTGGTTTATGACCCTTTAATATATTGTTGGATTCAGTAGGCTATCTAGTATTTTGTTTATGATTTTGCATCTATGTTCATCAGTGATATGGGCCTGTAATTTTCTGTTTTTACAGTGATATTATCTGGTTTGGGTATCAGGGTGATGGTGATCTCATAGAGTGAGCTTGGGAGTGTTCCTTCCCCTGCAATTTTTTTGAATAGTTTCAGAATAGCCATTAAGTCTTCTATAAATGTTTGATACAATTTGCTTGTGAAGTCATCCAGTTCTGGACTTTTGTTTCTTGAGAGTTTTTTAATCACAGTTTCAATTTCAGTACTTATGATTGGTCTGTTCATATTTTCAGTTTCTTCATGGTTCAGTATAGGGAGATTGTACCTAAGAATTTGTCCATTTCTTCTAGGTTGTCCATTTTATTGGCATATAGTTGCTTATGGTAGTTGCTTATCCTTTGTATTTCTGTGGTATCCACTGTAACTGCTTCCTTTTCAATTGTAATTTTATTGATTTGAGCCCTCTTTGTTTTTTTCTTGATGGGTCTAGCATTTTATCAGTTTTATCTTTTCAAATATTGTTTCATTTATTTCTCCTCTGATCTTTATGACGCCTTTCCTTCTACTAACTGTGGATTTTGTTTGTTCTTTCTCTAGTTGCTGTAGGTGTGAGTTTAGGTTGTTTCAGATTTTTCTTTTTTCTTGAGGTAAGATTGTATTGCTATAAACTTCCCTCTTAGAAATGCTTCTGTTATGTCCCATAGGTTTTGGATAAAACTGTGTTTTTAGTGTCATTTGTGTATATATATTATTTCCTCTTTGATTTCTTCAGTGACCCTTTGGTTGTCTGGTAACATACTGTTTAGTCTCCCTGTGTTTGTGCTTTTTTTTATAGTTTTTGACTATAATTTATTTCTGATATCATAATGTTTTGGCAAGAAAAGATGCTTGACATGATTGATTTTCTTGAATTTACCGAGGCTTGATTTGTAGCCCAGCATGTAGTCTATTCTGGAGAATGTTTCATGTGGAGTTGAGAACTGTGTTCTGCTGCCTTGGGAGGGAATGCCCTATAAATATCAGTTAAGTCCATGTGGTCTAATGTGTCACTCAAGGTTTTTGTTTATTTATCGATTTTCTGTCTGGATGATCTGTCCACTGAAGTGAGTAAGGTGTTAAAGACCCCCACTATTATTGCGCTATTGTCAATTTCCCCATTTATGGCTGTTAGCATTTGCTTTATATATTGAGGTACTCTGAAGTTGGATATATATATATATATATTTACAAGTGTTACATCTTCTTGGATTGATCCCTTAAACATAATGTAGTGCCTTCCCTATCTCTTATAATACTTATAATACTTATACTTACTTAGGATACTTATAATACTTTTATAATACTTATAATACTCTTATAATACTTATAATACTTTTAAAATACTTATAATACTCTTATAATACTTGTAATACTCTCATAATACTTATACTTATTACAATACTTATAATGCTTTTATAATACTTATAATATACTTACTATAACCTCTTATAATACTTATGAGGATTTCCACTCCAGCTTTCCCTGGACTTCCCTTTGCACTGAACACCTCTCGCAGCCTCCCGCTGTCAGCCTCTGTGCGTCCCTAGTCTGGGGTGGGTATAATACTTATAATACTTTTAAAATACTTATAATACTCTTATAATACTTGTAATACTCTCATAATACTTATACTTATTACAATACTTATAATGCTTTTATAATACTTATAATATACTTACTATAACCTCTTATAATACTTATGAGGATTTCCACTCCAGCTTTCCCTGGACTTCCCTTTGCACTGAACACCTCTCGCAGCCTCCCGCTGTCAGCCTCTGTGCGTCCCTAGTCTGGGGTGGGTGTCATATACGCAGCCCATCTAAAGCTCTTATTTTTGTGTCCATCCAGTCAGTCTGCCTTTGGTTGGAGCATTTAATCTATCTACAGTTAAGGTGATTATCAATGTGTATTTTCCTATTGCCATTTCTTAATTGTTTCAGATTTACTTTTGTGGGTCCTCTTCCTTCCCTTCTTTTATTCTTCTGTGATTTGATGACTTTCTTTAGTGTTGTGTTTGGGTTGCTTTTTCTTTTTTGCATGTCTATTGTAGTTTTTTTTTTTTCTAATTTTATTTTTTTATTATTGTTGTTGTTTGTTTTTTTAATTAATTTATTTTTTTACGCAATTCCCATGATGTTTTGACATAGCAGTCTATTATATATACTAGACTGTTTTAAGTTGTTTCTCTTTTCATTTCAAATACATTCCCAATATCCTGCATTTGTGTCCTTTTCACAATTGCTGGTTTTGATATATTTGTGTGTGGATGATTTCCTAACTTTGCTGTTGAGTGAGTGAAGTCACTAAGTCGTGTCCAGCTCTTTGCAGCCCCATGGACTATAGCCTGCCAGGCTCCTCCATCCATGGAATTTTCCCGCCAAGGATACTGGAGTAGGTTGCCATTTCCTTCTCTAGGGGATCTTCCTGACCTAGGAATCAAATCTGAGTCTCCCACACTGCAGGCAAACTCTTTATCATCTGCGCCATCAAAGAAGCCTTAACTTTCCTGTATGTTACCCTTTATCCAAGGGTCTTTCACTTACAGTTTTCTTGTTTCTAGTTGTAGGCTTTTCTTTTCCACCTAGAAAAGTGCCTTTAGCATTTAAGACTTATTTTGTGGTGAATTCTCTGAGTTTTTACTTGCGTGTGAAACTGTTGATTTCTCCATCGAATCTGCATGAGAGCCTTGCTGGGTAGAGTATTCTTGATTGTAGGGTTTTTTCCCATTCATCATGCCACTTCCTTCTGACCTTCAGAGCTCCTGCCAAAAAATCACCTGATAGCCTTATAGAGGTCCCCTTGTATGTTACTTGTTGCTTTTCCCATGTTGCTTTTAATAACTCTCTTTATTTTTTGTTAGCTTCATTACTATGTGTCATGGCGTGTTCCTCCTTGGGTTTATCCTGTATGGGACTCTCTGCACTTCCTGAACATGGGTGACTGTTTCCTTTCCCATGTTAGAGAAGTTTCCGGCTATAATCGCTTCAAATATTTTCTCGAGTTCATTCCCTTTGTTCTTCTTCTCAAACCCCCATAATGCAAATGTTGGTGCATTTTCTTGTCCCAGAGCTCTCTGATACTGTCCTCCTTCCTTCTTATTCTTTTTTCTTTGTTCTGTGGCAATGATTTCCACTCCATATTCCAGCTCACTTATCTGTTCTTCTGACTCAGTTATTCTTCTAATCATTCCTTCTGGTGCATTTTTCATTTTAGGTACTGTATTGTTCATCTCTGTTTCTTCTTTAACTCTTTTCTTTATTAAACATTTCTTGTATCTTCTCAGTCTGTGCCTCCATACTTTTGAGGTTTTGTGTCTTCACTGTTGTTACTCCGAATTGTTTTTTAGTTAGGTTGTCTATCTCCTCTTCATGTAATTGTTCTTTTGGGGCTTTGGGGTATTTATCTTTTTCCTTCGTCTGCACTTTATTTCTCTGTCATCTGATTCTTGTCTGAATTTTTGTGTTTGTGGTCTGCTTTCCACAGACTGCAGGACTGTAGTTCCTCTTCCTCTGGTGTCCGTCCACTGGTGGGTAAGATTGGTCCAGGGGCTTGTATAGTCATCCTGGTGGGAATGACTAGTGCCTGCCCACTGGTGGCTTGAGCTGGGTCTTATCCCTCTGGTGGGCAGGGCAGTGTCAAGAGATGTGTTTGAGGTGGCTGTGAGCTCAGCAAGACTTTAGGCAGCTTTTTTTTTTTTTTAACCTTTTATGGAAAATTTTTTTTCTTACTATATCTATTTTATTGAAATATAGTTGTCTTACAATGTTTCAGGTGCACAGCAAGGTGATTCAGTTATACATATACACATATAGTATTTATTTATTTTCCATTATAGGTTACTACAAGATATTGACTATAGTTCCCTGTACTATACAGTAAACCTCTGTTTGTTGCATATCTATTTTTTAATTAGAAATCTAGCATTCTGTTTATACTAAGTCAAGCAAGTGGAATCAAAATGTCATAAATTTAGACAAAATTAATAAGTTCTTTCTCTATATATATTAGACATATTATTATACATATGTATACAAACTTCTACTACACTTAATAAAGGCTTGAGAAAGAACATTAAAAAAAAGAAGAGATGGGGAAATTGGAACACATAAACTAAATGAAATGGGAGCTCTGAATACGAAATAGAAAAAGGGATACAAACTAGACAAAAGTAAAAGATCATCATAATAGTTCGGTTGTTTTTAAACATGGCTGCTCATTAGAACGGAGAAGGCAATGGCAGCCCACTCCACTACTCTTGCCTGGAAAATCCCATGGGTGGAGGAGCCTGGTGGGCTGCAGTCCATGAGGTCGCTAAGAGTCGGACACGACTGTGCGACTTCACTTTCACTTTTCACTTTCATGCATTGGAGAAGGAAATGGCACCCCACTCCAGTGTTCTTGCCTGGAGAAACCTAGGGACGGTGGAGCCTGATGGGCTGCCGTCTATGGTGTTGCAGAGAGTCAGACACGACTGAAGCAACTTAGCAACAGCTCATTAGGAACACATCTGGAGCTCTGGGGGAAAAAATCATTACCTAGGCATTTGTATTTTTTAAAAATTCCAAGATAATTCTGATATGCATCTAGACTTTAAAAAGTGATTACAGGTTTTTCTATGAAATGGTACTTTTGGTGATATAGAGTTTGATTATTTTTCTGTTGACCCATCATGATACAATGGGATTTAGTGAGTAATAGTTCCATAATCACAGTATTAAAATACTGTTTATCAGTTTTTAACATCAATAGCCAGATTAAAAAAGTGAAATATAATTACAATTGCAAGCCATAATGGGAACATGATTAATTTAACAATATAAAGTAATCACATGCGATTTGAGGGGGCAAGCAGAGTGATGTGGTAAGTGGAATTGCATACATGCGCATATTTTCATCTTCCCAGCCAGTCTATGTCTTTTGGTTGGTGCATTTAACCCATTTACATTTCAGGTAATTACTGATATGTATGATCCTATTACCATTTTCTTTTGGGGGGTGGGTATTTTCTGTAGGTCTTTTCCTTGTCTTGAGTCTCCTGCCTAGAGAAGTTCCTTTAGCATTTGTTATAAAGCTGGTTTGGTGGTGCTGAATCCTCTTAACTTTTGCTTGTCCGGAAAGCTTTTGATTTCTCCATCAAATCTGAAGGAGAGTCTTGCTGGGTAGAGTATTCCTGGTTGTTGGCTCTTCCATTTCATCACCTTAAATATATCCTGCCATTCCCTTCTGGCTTGTAGGGTTTTTGTTGAGAAATCAGCTGATAGCACGATGGGAGTTCCTTTGTATGTCATTTGTCATTTTTCCCTTGTTGCTTTTAATGTTTTATTCTTACCTTTAATTTTTGTCAGTTTGATTACTATATGTCTCGGTGTGTTCCTCCTTGGGTTTATCCTGCTTGGGACTCTCTGTGCTTCCTGGACTTGGGTGACTATTTCATTTCCCATGTTAATGAAGTTTTCGGCTATTACGTCTTCAAATATTTTCTCAGTTCCTTTTCTCTCTCTCTTCTCCTTCTGAGACCCCTAGAATATGAATGTTGGTCCGTTTAATGTTGCCCCAGAGGTCTTTTGGGTTGTCTTCGCTCTTTTTTCTATATTCTGTTCTGCAGCAGTGATTTCCAGTGTTCTGTCCCCCGGGTCACTTATCTGTTCCACTGGCTGGGTTATTCGGCTATTGATTCCTTCCAGTGTATTATTCATCTCTTTTTGTTCTTTAGTTTTTCAGTAAACATTTCTGCATTTTCTTCATTGTTTTCCAAAGATCCTGGATCATCTTCACTATTATCATCCTGAATTCTTTTTCAGGAAGGTTAACTATCTCTTCATTTAGTTTTCCTGGGGTTTTATCTTGTCCCTTCTTCTGGGACATAACGTTCTGCTTTTTCATGCTGATTAACTTTCTGTAATGTGGTTTTGTTTTAGTCACTGTTGGGACTCTGGGTTCCTCTTGCTTCTGTCTGCCTTCTGATGGAGGAGGCTAAGAGGCTTGTGTAAGCTTTTTGTTGGGAGGGACTAGTGGGAAAAACTGGGTCTTGCCCTGGTGGGCAGGACATTGGTCAGTAAAGCTTTAATCCAATCATTTGCTGATGAGTGGGGATGTGCTCCCTCCCTGGTGGTTGTTTGGCCTGAGGCCACCCAAGCCCACGGTCTGTGGTCTCTATGGTAGGGTTAATGGTGACCTCCAAGAGGGCTTATGCCAAGAGGGACCTTCCCAGACTGCTGCTGCCAGTGCCCTCACCCCCGTGGGGAGCCCCTGTGGACCCATGCCTCCACAGGAGACCCTCCAACAGTAGCAAGTAGTTTTGGTTCAGTTTGCTGTGAGGTCATTGCTCCTCTCCTCTGGGTCTTGGTGTGCACAAGATTTTGCTTGTGTTCTCTAAAACTGGAGTCTGCATTTCCCTCAGTCCTGTGGAAGTCCTGTAATCAAATCCTGCTGGCTTCAAGGCCAGATTTCCAGGAAAGTCCCAGTCCCTCGGTCGGATCCCTAGGCTAGGAAGCATGATGTGGGGCTCAGGACCTTCGCAATAGTGGGAGAACTTCTGTGGTATCATCATTCTCCAGCCTGTGGGTCACCCCCTGGGCAGGTATAGGATGTGATTTTATTGTGATTGTGCCCCTCCTGCCATCTCACTGTGGCTTTTTTTGTCTTTGGACATGGGGTATCCTTTTTTATTGGGTTCCAGCATCTTCCTCTCAATGGTTGTTCAACAGCTAGTTGAGATTTTGGTGCTCTCACAGTAGAAGATGAGAGCACATCCTTCTGCTCCACCATCTTGAACCTGAGGTCCAGCCTGTCTTCTGATGGGTGGAGCTGTGTTCCTGCCTTGCTGAGGCTTTCCAGCACTGGAGCATGCAGGCTGTTGGGTGGGGCCAAGTCTTTGTGCTGATACACACAGCACAAAGGGGTCTCTGGGAGAGTTCATGCGGATCAGTATTCCCTGTGGTCTCTGCTATGGTGTCTTTGCGCCCACAGTGAGCTACAGCCAACCATCACCTTCCCAGGGGGCCCTCCAAGATCCCTGAGTAGGTCAAGTCCAGGCTTCTGTGGCGGTAATGCTCTGTGTGAATTCCAGTGCATGTGGCATCTTATGCGCTTCCTCCAAGAGTGGAGTGTCTCTTTCCCTCCGCCCAGTAGAGCTCCTTTACTCAAGCCCTACTGAACTTCACAGCTAAATGCTCGGGGGTTCTTGCTCTAAACTTCTGATACCAAACCCTCAGACTGTCTTGGAGGGCTATTTTTATGATGGAACTTCCCTGTATAGCCTTCGTGGGTTTAATATTTTTTGGTGCAAGTGCTGTTTTTGGTTTGGATATCTGCTACCTCTTTCCTCAGGGTGTGCTGACTGATGCGGTGACCAGAGGCTGTACTGGATGTTGAGCAGAGGTTTCCCTTTGGTCTGTGGTTGCTTGCTTTCCCTTTCCCTGTGCTCAGGGGCAGGGTCTGCTCCCCAGTTGTTGAGAAGAGGCCCCACGATCTGTTTCTTAGCTGTGTTTCTGACCTCAGTACACAGTAGGCAGGATTGGCACTCTCGCAGCACTTGGGAAGAAATCACTTAGTATTCCTCCGTTGAAGCTGTTCACATGTGGGTGTGATCTCTGTGTCACCTGTGTGAGCATCAGATCACCCTGGGGTTGGCACGACTCAGCCCTACATTACCCATGCGTGGAAGGCAGTTTGCCCCAGTGTCTCTTGGGCACCGTTTTCCACCAGGCCACCAGTGTGGATCAATCAAAGTCAGGTCCCAGGACTACAATAATAATGGATCTGGACCTGCCAGGGGTGTGTGGAGGCAGCTCAGACTCTGGCTCAACTCCCACATGCAATGTGCCCACAAAGTCCACAGCTGCAAAAGCTAGGCCCATCTCTGCTACAGAGACACTCACTGTCTGCTCAGATGTTCCTCAGGAGCTGAATTTACACAGTGGGCAGCAGGGGTGTAAATTCATGGTCCATAGAGCCGTGAAGAGAGACTTCAGCTCTCCTTCATTGCACTGTTCCTGGAGCTCGTCTGTGGTTTCAGCCCCACCTCTGCATGTGCGCCACCCACGGGCCTCTGGTCACAAACTGCCCCAGAGCCCACCCAGCTGGAGTCCCTCCTGGTGCCCTAGGGAGGCAAGGGGCAGCACGTGGGGAGAGAGGTGGCCCCGCTGTTTGTGCCCCAACAACGCTGCTTCACGTCTGTGCACGTCTGTGCAGTCTTCCTTTCTGAGCATGCCTGGTCGTGGCTTCCTCAGTTTCATCCCTGCAGACTCTCTCCTCGCAGCCTACAGCTGTTCCCTCCGCAGGTCTCTTCCTAAGCCCCACAGTTCCAGCCCCCGTCTGCACCAGCAGACACATGTCTAAGTATGGGGCATGCAGGACTCTGGCACAGACCATCTGCAAGTCTCACTCTGTCCTGCCTGCCACAGTCTGGTTGATGCACTCTCCTCCAAGACCCAAAGCGCCCCTCTGTCCCAGCTGATCTCCCCACCAGTGAGAGGGCATCCCAGGTATGGGAGCCTCTCCTCTCCTTCAGTTTCCCACCTAGTTCTGCAAGGATCATCCTTACTTTGTTTAGCGTCTGAGGTCTTCTGCTAGTGTTCAGCAAGCGCTCTGCAAGACTTCTTTCCATTTGTAGATGTATTCTTGATGCATTGGTGAGGAAAGTTGAACTCCATACCCTCCTAATCCTCCACCATCTTGACCCACGCCCCACCCCCCACCGTAATTTAAAATATCTTTAGACATTACAGTGTGAAATGTATGTGCAATGGGTTAAGCTACTTTTCAGGGGCACTCAGCCACCCTAATCAGAATTTCACACCCCACAGGAGGTCAGCTCTCATTTAATGAGAAAGGCNTTTTGGTTCAGTTTGCTGTGAGGTCATTGCTCCTCTCCTCTGGGTCTTGGTGTGCACAAGATTTTGCTTGTGTTCTCTAAAACTGGAGTCTGCATTTCCCTCAGTCCTGTGGAAGTCCTGTAATCAAATCCTGCTGGCTTCAAGGCCAGATTTCCAGGAAAGTCCCAGTCCCTCGGTCGGATCCCTAGGCTAGGAAGCATGATGTGGGGCTCAGGACCTTCGCAATAGTGGGAGAACTTCTGTGGTATCATCATTCTCCAGCCTGTGGGTCACCCCCTGGGCAGGTATAGGATGTGATTTTATTGTGATTGTGCCCCTCCTGCCATCTCACTGTGGCTTTTTTTGTCTTTGGACATGGGGTATCCTTTTTTATTGGGTTCCAGCATCTTCCTCTCAATGGTTGTTCAACAGCTAGTTGAGATTTTGGTGCTCTCACAGTAGAAGATGAGAGCACATCCTTCTGCTCCACCATCTTGAACCTGAGGTCCAGCCTGTCTTCTGATGGGTGGAGCTGTGTTCCTGCCTTGCTGAGGCTTTCCAGCACTGGAGCATGCAGGCTGTTGGGTGGGGCCAAGTCTTTGTGCTGATACAGGGGTCTCTGGGAGAGTTCATGCGGATCAGTATTCCCTGTGGTCTCTGTTATGGTGTCTTTGCGCCCACAGTGAGCTACAGTCAACCATCACCTTCCCAGGGGGCCCTCCAAGATCCCTGAGTAGGTCAAGTCCAGGCTTCTGTGGCAGTAATGCTCTGTGTGAATTCCAGTGCATGTGGCATCTTATGCGCTTCCTCCAAGAGTGGAGTGTCTCTTTCCCTCCGCCCAGTAGAGCTCCTTCACTTAAGCCCTACTGAACTTCACAGCTAAATGCTCGGGGGTTCTTGCTCTAAACTTCTGATACCAAACCCTCAGACTGTCTTGGAGGGCTATTTTTATGATGGAACTTCCCTGTATAGCCTTCGTGGGTTTAATATTTTTTGGTGCAAGTGCTGTTTTTGGTTTGGATATCTGCTACCTCTTTCCTCAGGGTGTGCTGACTGATGCGGTGACCAGAGGCTGTACTGGATGTTGAGCAGAGCTTTCCCTTTGGTCTGTGGTTGCTTGCTTTCCCTTTCCCTGTGCTCAGGGGCAGGGTCTGCTCCCCAGTTGTTGAGAAGAGGCCCCACGATCTGTTTCTTAGCTGTGTTTCTGACCTCAGTACACAGTAGGCAGGATTGGCACTCTCGCAGCACTTGGGAAGAAATCACTTAGTATTCCTCCGTTGAAGCTGTTCACATGTGGGTGTGATCTCTGTGTCACCTGTGTGAGCATCAGATCACCCTGGGGTTGGCACGACTCAGCCCTACATTACCCATGCGTGGAAGGCAGTTTGCCCCAGTGTCTCTTGGGCACCGTTTTCCACCAGGCCACCAGTGTGGATCAATCAAAGTCAGGTCCCAGGACTACAATAATAATGGATCTGGACCTGCCAGGGGTGTGTGGAGGCAGCTCAGACTCTGGCTCAACTCCCACATGCAATGTGCCCACAAAGTCCACAGCTGCAAAAGCTAGGCCCATCTCTGCTACAGAGACACTCACTGTCTGCTCAGATGTTCCTCAGGAGCTGAATTTACACAGTGGGCAGCAGGGGTGTAAATTCATGGTCCATAGAGCCGTGAAGAGAGACTTCAGCTCTCCTTCATTGCACTGTTCCTGGAGCTCGTCTGTGGTTTCAGCCCCACCTCTGCATGTGCGCCACCCACGGGCCTCTGGTCACAAACTGCCCCAGAGCCCACCCAGCTGGAGCCCCTCCTGGTGCCCTAGGGAGGCAAGGGGCAGCACGTGGGGAGAGAGGTGGCCCCGCTGTTTGTGCCCCAACAACGCTGCTTCACATCTATGCACGTCTGTGCAGTCTTCCTTTCTGAGCATGCCTGGTCGTGGCTTCCTCAGTTTCATCCCTGCAGACTCTCTCCTCGCAGCCTACAGCTGTTCCCTCTGCAGGTCTCTTCCTAAGCCCCACAGTTCCAGCCCCCGTCTGCACCAGCAGACACATGTCTAAGTATGGGGCATGCAGGGCTCTGGCACAGACCATCTGCAAGTCTCACTCTGTCCTGCCTGCCACAGTCTGGTTGATGCACTCTCCTCCAAGACCCAAAGCGCCCCTCTGTCCCAGCTGATCTCCCCACCAGTGAGAGGGCATCCCAGGTATGGGAGCCTCTCCTCTCCTTCAGTTTCCCACCTAGTTCTGCAAGGATCATCCTTACTTTGTTTAGCGTCTGAGGTCTTCTGCTAGTGTTCAGCAAGCGCTCTGCAAGACTTCTTTCCATTTGTAGATGTATTCTTGATGCATTGGTGAGGAAAGTTGAACTCCATATCCTCCTAATCCTCCACCATCTTGACCCACGCCCCACCCCCCCACCGTAATTTAAAATATCTTTAGACATTACAGTGTGAAATGTATGTGCAATGGGTTAAGCTACTTTTCAGGGGCACTCAGCCACCCTAATCAGAATTTCACACCCCACAGGAGGTCAGCTCTCATTTAATGAGAAAGGCCAGAGGTTTGTGCAAGTATTTTAAACTACCCATATCTCAATTAGCATAATGATTGTTAGAAATGAGTTGCCTGATGAAAGCAGTGCCATGTTAATTAGCATAATGAAACTGGAAATGAGCTCCATTTGTGAGATTCAAAATATTCAAGATAACGCGAATTGGCTACGGTAGTTTAAGGATGCTCTCCACTCAACCCAGGAAAGATGGAGTAAGGATGCAGGGAAACTTACAGCCTATACCATTAGGGATGCTGCTTATGGCTTACTCTCAAAACAAGACTGTCATAAAGCAGATTTCTCTATAGGGAAAATACAGTCCCACCTCTAAAAAAGTGGTCAGCAGGCAAACCCCCCATGTTTCTGGTGACTGTCCAGGACCTCTTCTCCCTGCTGAGTAAATCAGCTTTAGCTGCCCCCACTTTTCATGATCACTGAGTGATGCAACAGGAGTTGGGGGGGAGGGTGTGTCTCTGCCCAATCCAGAGAGAACACCTCTCGCTCTGAGAAATTCTAGTGAGAGTCTCCCTACCTACTTCCATCCTAGACCCAGTTTCACCCCCAATATCGCTCATCATGCCAGATGCCCGTGCCCTGAAGTGTTTGCATTATAACGTGGGAAACTGAGGCTGAAGCGTGGTGATGTAGCTGGATGAATTATAGGAGATAAAGTCCAACAGGCCAACTTTCATATGCCTTTGGGTCTTGGATATGTAGCTTTGTGTACATCAAGTGTTCTCAATTTTATTCTAAGAGAGCTACAAAACCTCTGGAGAGTTTGAAGAAAAGGAAGGATGGAATTTGACTGATATTAGATGACTCCTGCTTCAGGTTCCCACCTCCAGATTTTTGAACTTCCTATTTCCTCTACCTAGAATGCTTTTCCTCTAAGACTTTCCTAGATTAGCTTATAATTGTCTTTCACATGCAGGCCTATACAAGGCTGTATACAAAGTCTTGTGTACACCAAGACCTATTAAAATAAGCTGTGGCCTCATATGAGCCCAGACCAGACCTACCTGCTGGTCTTGAAGGGTCTCCTGCAGAAGCAGGGAGCATCCAAGGCTCACTGTGGGGCAAAGACACTGGCAGCAGTAGTTCTCATTGGCATGATCCATTCTGAAGGTCACCATTTTCTCATCAAGACCTGGAGCAACCCGTAGGCTCCATTGCTGGGACACCTCAGGATGAACAATCAACAAGGGTGGAACACAGCACCACCCATCACTAGAGATCATACTAATACAAACAACTATGCATCAATAAAATGGACAACCTAGATAGAGTAAATGGACAAATTCTTCCAGGACTGAACAGGAAGAAATAGAAAATATGAACAAACCAACCATAAGCAGTGAAATTGAAACTGTGATTTAAAAATTCCCAACAAACAAAAATCCAGAACCAGACAGCTTCACAGGCAAGTTCAATCAAACTTTTATAGAAGAGTTAACCCTGACCCATCTGAAAATCTTCCAAAGATATCACAGAGGAAGAAACACTCCCAAGCTCATTCTGTGAGGCCACCATCACCCTGATAATAAAACAAGATAAAAATACCACAAAAAAGAAAATTATAGGCCAATATCACTGCTAAACATAGACATTAAAATCCTCAAGAAAATACTAGCAAACGAAATCCAGCAACACAATATAGGGATCATACACCCTGGTCAAGTGGGACTTATCTCAGGAATGCAAAGATCCTTCAGTATATTCAAATCAATCAGTGTGATCCACCACATTAACACACTGAAGAATAAAATCTGCATGGCCATCTCAATAGGTCCAGAAAAAGATTTTGATGAAGTTAACATCCATTTATGATAAAGAACTCTCTAAAAAGTGGCTGTAGAGGGAACCTACCTGAACATAACAAAGGCCATATATGACAAACCCACAACTAACATCCTTCTCAATGGTGACACACTATTTCCTCTATGACAAGGAGCAATAGAAGACAAGCGTGGCCACCCTCGCCACCTTCATTAAGCACACTTTTGGAAGTTCTAGCCATGGCTATCAGAGAAGAAAAGGAAGCAAAAGGAATCCAAATTGGAAAAGAAGTAAAGCTGTCACTGTTTGCAGATGACATGATAACTATACATAGAAGCACAGAAAGAGTATCTGAAAGGATCTTAACAAAGTATCTGAAGTATCAGAAAGAGATGGGAATACCAGACCACCTGACTTGCCTCTTGAGAAATCTTTATGCAGGTCATGAAGCAACAGTCAAAACTGGACATGGAACAACAGACTGGTTCCAAATAGGAAAAGGATTCCGTCGAGGCTGTATACTGTCACCCTGCTTATTTAACTTATATGCAGAGTACATCATGAGAAACGCTGGGCTGGAGGAAGCACAAGCTGGAATCAAGATTGCTGGGAGAAATATCAATAACCTCAAATATGCAGATGACACCACCCTTATGGCAGAAAGTGAAGAGGAACTAAAAAGCCTCTTGATGAAAGTGAAAGAGGAGAGTGAAAAAGTTGGCTTAAAGCTCAACAATCAGAAAATGAAGATCATGGCATCTGGTCCCATCACTTCATGGCAAATAGATGGGGAAACAGTGGCTGACTTTATTTTGAGGGGCTCCAAAATCACTGCAGATGGTGATTGCAGCCATGAAATTAAAAGACACTTGCTCCTTGGAAGGAAAGTTATGACCAACCTAGACAGGATATTAAAAAGCAGAGCCATTACTTTGCCAACAAAGGTCCAACTAGTGAAGGCTATGGTTTTTCCAGTAGTCATGTATGGGTGTGAGAGTTCAACTATAAAGAAAGCTGAACGCCAAAGAATTGATGCTTTTGAACTGTGGTGTTGGAGAAGACTCTTGAGAGTCCCTTGGATGGCAGGGAGATCCAATCAGTCTATTCTAAAGGAGATCAGTCCTGAGTGTTCACTGGAAGGACTGCTGTTGAAGTTGAAACTCCAATACTTTGGCCACCTGATGTGAATAACTGACTCATTTGAAAAGACTCTGATGCTGGGGAAAGATTAAGGGCCAGAGGAGAAGGGGACAACAAAGGATGGGATTGTTGGATGGCATCACCAACTCGATGGACATGAGTTTGGGTAAACTCTGGCAGTTGGTGATGGACAGAGAGGCTTGTCATGCTGTGGTTCATGGGGTTGCAAAGAGTCAGACATGACTGAATGACTGAACTGAACTGACTGATACACAGAAGATCCTAAAAATGTTATTAGAAAACTTCTAGAACTCATCAGTGAATTTGGCAAAGTTGCAGGTTACAAAATAAATACTCAGAAATCTCTTGTATACATATATACCAACAATGAAATATCAAAAAGAGAAATTAAGAAAACAATCCCATTTACCACCACATCAAAAAATGCCTAGGAATAAACCTACCTAATGAAACAAATGACCTATTCTCATAAAACCGTAAGATGCTGCTGAAAGAAATCAAAGATGACACAGATGAAAACATACACTATATTCTTGTATTAGAAGAATCAATATTGTGAAATGATTATACTACTGAAAACAATCTATAGAGTCCATACAATACCTATGGCATTTTTTCAGAGAAACAGAACAACAACAAAAAGTCAAAATTTGAATGAAGACACAAAAGATCCAAAGAGCCAAGACAATATTGAAGAAGAAAAACAGAGCCAGAAGAAATAGTCTCCCTGACTGCAGACTATACTATAAAGCTACAGTCATCAAAATAGTATTGTAGTGGTGCAAAAATAGAAATATAGATCAATGGAACAGGAGAGCAAGTTGAGATAAATCCACATACCTATAGTCAACTAATCTGTGACAAAGGAGGCAAGAACACAGAACTGAGAAAAGAGTCTCTTCAGTAACTTGTGCTGGGAAAACTGGGCAATTACATGTAAAAGAATAAAATTAGAACACTATACCAAAAATAAACTAAAAATAGATTAAGACCTAAATGTAAGGCTAGATAGTATGAAACTCTTAGAGGAAAACAGGATGAACACTCTCTGACATATATTTCAGCAATATCTTTTTTTGATATCTTTTTTTGATAGAGTAATGAAAATACAAACAAAATAATTTTAAACTAATTAATTAAACTTAAAAGCTTTTGCATAGCAAAGGAAACCATAAGCAAAATTAAAAGATAACCCACAGAATGGGAGAAAATCTTTCCAAATGAAGCAGTGACAAGGGGTTAATCTCCAAAATATACAAACACCTCATGGAGCTCAATATCAAAAAAGCAAACAAACCAATCAAAAAATGAGCAGAAGAGCTAAAAAATAAAATTTCTTCAGAAAAGATATACAGATGGCTAGAAAGCACATGAAAACATACTTAACATCACCAACTATCAGAAAAATGTGAATCAAAACTACAATGAGATATCACTTCCCACTAATCAGAAAGACTATCATCAAAAAACTACAAACAAATGCTGGAGAGGTTATGGAGAAAAGGGAACCCTCTTACACTGTTGGTGGGAATGTAAATTGGTACAACTACTATGGAAAACAGTATAGAGGTTCCTCAAAAGAAACTAAAAGTTGCCATATGATCTGGAATCCCACTTATGGGCATATGTCTTGCAAAAACCATATTTCAAAAAGATACAAGCAACTGCACTATTTACAATAGCCAAGACATCAAAACAACCTCAACATTCATCGATAGAAAAGAGGATAAAGGAGAGATGGTTCATATAGGCCACAGAATATTACTCAGCCGTAAAATGAGTGAAATAAATCCTTTTGCAGCTGCATGCATAGACCTAGAGCCTGTCTTACTGAGTAAAGTCAGAATGAGAAAGACAAATATTTTGTGATATCACTCATTTGTGGAATCTTAGAAATGGTGCAAACTAACTTATTTACAAAATAGAAATAGAGTTACAGATGTAGAAAAGAAACCTATGGTTACAAGGGGGTTAGAGGAGGAGGGATAAATCAGGAGACTGGGATCAACATATACACACTATTACATATAAGATCGTTAATAAGGACCTACTGTATGCCACAGGGAACTCTGCTCAGTACTCTCTAATGGCATATATGGGAAAAGAATCTAAAAAAGAGTGGGCATATGTTTACATGTAACTGATTCACTTTGTTGTACACCCTGAAACTGACAAGTATAAATCAACTGTACTCCAATTAAAAAAAAAAAAAACTACAGACAGCACACAGAAGGTTATAGGACAAAAGTTTGAGAAATGTTAATAATGTGCATATGAACAAAAAAGGTTATATTTGGAATCATGGGTCAGCAAAATTTAATATTCCAAATTCCACTTTTCGAGCTAAAAGAAATTACCTCCTATTTTGTTGTCCTTTTTTTTTTTTCCTCCTATTGTTCAAAGGGGATAGTAATGCAAGAGGCTGGTTACTCTTTACCCAAATCAGGAAAATGATACCTGTGCTTTATTTTGGATGTTCTTTGGAAATTCCAGTTTCTGCTCAGTTTATACCCAGTTTTTCTTTGTGTACTTAGAAAATGGCTTTAAAAAACTAGAACTTGAAAAGTATGAGTCTGCAAGCAAAGCTATATTCTAATATACAGAATCAGAAGTCCTTAAAATTCCATTTTTTCCATTTACCAATTTTTACTCAAGGGGCCTCCCTTAAATCTTTAAAGTGAGAGATTAGACCAGTGTTCTCCAGAAAGTATAAGGCAGGTCTGCATAGTTGAGGGAAGACTGACCACCCTTCCCTGGATTTGGGGTGTGGGCTTCTGGTAACTCAGACTGTAAAGAACCCGCCTAACAATGCAGGAGACGTTAAGAGATGTGGGTTCGATCCCTGGGTCAGGAAGATCCCCTGGAGAAGGGAATGGCTACCCATTCCAGTATTCGTGTCTGGAGAATCCCATGGACAGAGGAGCCTGGCAGGCTACAGTCCACGGGATTGCAAAGAATCAGACACGACTGAGCTACTAAGCACAGCACAGCACAGATTCACTCCTGTCTACCTTCCTTGTCCTAATGAAGTGTGAACGTGCATGTTTACATAATGCTTCTGTCATGCAGTGGCATTCATTAAAAAAAAAAAAAAAAAAAAACCAGAAAGCTTCCAAAATGTTAAGGCTTTGATCAGGAGCAAGAAGAACATTTAAGTTGGATAGTGAGACTATTTTAAAATTAAAATGAGATGCACCATAATTCGATGCAGGATACAGGATGTTTGGGGCTGGTGCACTGGGATGACCCAGAAGGATGTTTTGGGGAGGGAAGTGGGAAGGGGGTTCAGGATTAGGAACACGTGTACACCCGTGGCAGATTCATGTTGATGTATGGCAAAACCAATACAATATTGTAAAGTTAAAAAAAAAAAAAGGCATTATAACTCAGAAAAATGAGCACTCCCAAATATCAGTAGTGCCAAGTTGAGAAACCCTGATCTCAGTCAGTTGATTAAGAACAGCTGAAAGAAATGTATTGATTGTGGTGAAGTGCTGTTTTGAAGTGGGGAAGGCAATGGCACCCCACCCCAGTACTCTTGCCTGGAAAATCCAATGGACGGAGTAGCCTGGTGGGCTGCAGTCCATGGGGTCGCTAACAGTCGGACAGACTGAGCGACTTCACTTTCACTTTTCTCTTTCATGCATTGGAGAAGGAAATGGCAACCCACTCCAGTATTCTTGCCTGGAGAATCCCAGGGATGGGGGAGCCTGGTGGGCTGCTGTCTATGGAGTCACACAGAGTCGGACACGACTGAAGTGACTTAGCAGTAGCAGCAGCTGTTTTGAAGAAGTTTCCTTTAAAATCTTCAGGTTATATTACAGATGAGCCTGAAAAATATGTTCATCAGATACCATGTCCTTCATCCTATTCATTTTTTCTTGGCACATTAAAGGGCATTATAAAAACCAAACAATATAATAAAATAAATAAATTCAATTAGGAAAATAGAGAAAAACTTTAGGAAAGAAAGAAATTTGTGTGACTGAGAGCATTATGAAAATACAAATAAAATGTATCATTAGTCAAAATCTTAACAGACATGTGTGGATAGTAATCAAGGGCATATAATTTTCTGATTACTATACTGACCAGGTATAGACAACTGGTGTTATGACAGTTCTTTTAGAGAAGACTTGAAAAATTACAACCCACTCCAGTGTTCTTGCCTGGAGCATCCCAGGGATGGTGGAGCCTGATGGGCTGCCGTCTATGGGGTTGCACAGAGCCGGACACGACTAAAGCGACTTAGCAGCAGCAGTAGCAGCAATACTAGGGTTGAGATAGAAGCCCTCTAAGGTCAATGCGAAGGCAGGGAGACTGACCACATTTTAAGATCACTGAGTCAGTCTGAATGCTCTCATCTTCCATCCTCCCCACCCTCACCTGCCCCCAAAAGCAGAGTGAATACATTAAAAAGTAGTAAACCATCTTAAAATTGTAGACTTTTAGACTAGAAGCCCTAAAATGATTTAATCATCCCATATTCACCAATGTCATTCCGGACAGATTAACTTCACAGATTTTCATGTGAAAAGACGAATTCTGTGATCCAGAGTGTGGAGAAGACACTATTCTCCCACTAACTGATTACCCTTAGTAAACTAAATATACAGTTAGGTTATCAACAAAGAAAGGCATCAATAGGAAAAAAAAATGTTTTTGAAAACATGTGATCTTTTACATTAGTATCAAAATAATTCTACTGACAAAAAAATTCTCTTACAGTTTTTTAATAATTTTTTAAAGCATTCCAAAGGAGACCAGAACATACTGCAATCTTTCAGGAAGTAAGTATCTACCTGGCCCTATAGGGGGTCATGTCCATTAGTGTATTAATAACTTTGAAGAGAGCTACAATTAAACAAGCACTGCACTTTGGTTAGAGCAGTGTTTCTCTCAGCACCACTTTTGACCACCCTCTCCACTCCAACTCCAGGAACGCGAAAGTGCATCGCAGGCAGATTCTTTACCAGCTGAGCTACCAGTGAAGCCCAGGAGTGAATTTAGTTATATTAAATAGCAATAGACTATTAAATAGTCTTCCACTGAGACTTCAGCAAGCCACCATGAAGATGTAAAGTACAACCATTTATTTTTTCTCATTTGTTTTCATGTAGCAACAAGACCACTTGAAGGATGAAGCAAATGATGGGAGGAGGCTATTGGAAACATTTGTGTAAGGTTATAAAACTTGAAAGTAGCTCCAATATGACCCAACAATCCCACTCCTGGGCATATACCCAGAGAAAACTGTAACTCAAAAAGATACACACACCCCCAATATTCATTGCAGCACTATCTATAATAGCCAAGACACAGAAGCAACCTAGATGTCCATGAATGGATAAAGAGGATTATGATACATATATACGATAGAATAGTAATCATAAAGAGGAACAAAACTGAGTCAGTTGTACTGATATGGATGAACCTAGAGTCTGTCATACAGAGTGAAGTAAGTCAGGAAGAAAAGGATATCGTATATTAACGTGTATATGTAGAAGACTCTTGAGAGTCCCTTGGACTGCAAGGAGATCAAACCAGTCAATTCTAAAGGAAATCAGTCCTGAGTATTCATTGGAAGAACTGATGCTGAAGCTGAAGCTCCAATACTTTGGCCACCTGATGTGAAGAACTGACTCACTGGAAAAGACCCTGATGCTGGGAAAAATTGAAAGCAGGAGAAGGGTACAACAGAGGATGGGATGATTGGATGGCATCACTAACTCGATGGACATGAGTTTAAGCAAGCTCCAAGAGTGGGTGATGGACAGGGAAGCCTGGCATGCTGCAGTCCAGGGGGTCTGCAAAGAGTCGGACATGACTGAGGGACTAAACTGAACGTGTATATACGAAATCTAGAGGTGCTTCCCCGTGACTCAATGGTAAAGCATCTGCCTTCAATGCAGGAAATGCGGGTTTGATCCCTGGGTCAGGAAGATTCCCCTGGAGGAGGGCTTGGTAACCCAGTTCTGTTTTCTTGCCTGAAGAATCCCATGGACAGAGGATAACCCTGGGAGACTACAGTCTGTAGGGTTTCACAGAGTCAGACACAACTGAAGTGATTTAGCATGCATGCATGGAATCTAGAAAAACAGTATTGATGAACCTATTTGTGGGGCAGAAATAGACACAAAGATGAAGATAATGGATTTGTGGACACTGTGGGGAAAGGAAGGAGAGGCTAAGATGAATTGAGAGAGTAGCAATGATATATACACCCTACAATGTATAAAACAGACAGCTAGTGGGAAGCTGCTGTACAGCACAGGAGCTCAGCTCAGGGCTCTGTGATGACGTAGAGGGGTGGGATGGAGGTAGTGGAAGGTAGGTCCAGGAGGGAGGGGATATATGTATTCATACAGCTGATTCACTTTTTTTATACAGCAGAAACTAACATAACATTGTAAAGCAATTATCCTCCAATAACAAAGAAGGAAGGTAGCTGCAACCTCGCTCATACACACGGATGCGTGGAGACTAGCCCCCCTGACACGCCTGTGCAACGAGAGATTCTGTGTCATGCAGTGCACTGACTGAAAGCATTCACTGAACAGGTCTGATGCAGATTCTTGCCGTGTTAGGCATTTTCTGCTCAATGCACAGTAATACCAGGGTGGAAGATGGAAATGGGAACAAAGAATAGAGCTAAAAACAAACGCAAAAACACATACCAAATGTGGTTCCCATAACAAGACAGAGTTTTAGAAATAAATGGAATAAGGATATACTTTGCAAAGGTATATATAGAGAGATCAAATATACTCCAAGGTTCCCATGGTTCCCAGGATGACGACGACTAAAATTTCCCTTACTGTTACTGCTATTTTGACAATTTTGATGGCTTTCATTCTAAAAAGGAATGCCACTTTCTTTCATAACACAGAAAAATAAATGTATTTCTAGAGACTTAAACTCTGGTTAACCATGGAAATAATCTGTCAACAAGTTGCTTTCCTTACATGATTCTAGAAACAAGGTAGGCAGGTTTCTAAGAGCCACAGCTGAGTCAGACTAGAAAAAGAAAAGCTACTGAGGCATCCCAGGCTAAATCTCACCTAGTTCAAAACATCATTGAGGGCTTTTTGTGAATCTGAGTAAGGGCCACATGCTCAGGGCAAATGCAGCCCTGCTCTGCAGTACACAGCTTGGGGAACAGACTGGGCTGGAATTAGCCCCGAGGTTCTCCTGCATCAGTGCATCCTGTACGGCAGAATACCCGGACACCTTTACACAGCAGCCCTGAGCTTTCTTCATGAAAGCAAGCAACTGGGCATCAGAACCCATGAAGCACTGAGGGAAGGAGGCTTCATGAAACAGGACCTAAAGAAAGTTTTGGAGAAGCTTTATTTGTAAAAGACACCCCTGAAATTCTTGAACCAAATTCTAATCTGTGGGTGGAAGAGATAAGAGTAAAGATCAACCAACCCACTGTTAGCTCAGCCCTGCCATATAGATGGGGCAGAAGGAGAAAGTATCATGTGGGCTGGGCTGGCAAAGTGGCATGTAGCAGAAGTGGAGTCTGTCTATTTAAACACCTGTGATGTGCACATCAGTCTCCCAGACTCCTGCAGAGTAAAACACAGAAGCAAAATATAGTCCCTCCTCTCAAGATTATAAGACCTTGTTGAGACAGAAGAGCAAGGAAGAACAGAAGAAACTGGAGCGTGAACAAAGCTTCACTGCTCTCTTACCTGTCTTCAAAAATAAGCCTTCAGCTCATGTGGATACACTTGGTGAACTCTGATAACACACAATACATTGCTGCTGATATAAGCTCCTATTTATGGGATTGGATACCCTACAAGCTCCTACTGGATAGCACAGGGAACTGTATTCAGTATCCTATGATAAACCATAATGTGAAAGAATATTCTAAAATGTATACATTTATATATAACTGAATCACTTTGCTGTACAGCAGAAATTAACACTACATTGTAAATCAACTACACTTCAATTAAAAAAAATTTTTCTGTATCCTGGATATATAATAGGGAATCATAGATTTATTGACTGAGTTTGTGATGGATCTCATAGGAGTTCCGGAAGGACAGAATTACTCAAGGGATTTCTTGGGGAGCTAAAACATAAGCCAAATATTGAAGAATACATTCCATGAACATAGGAAATATTACCTGTCTAGATATATTTGTATATTTAAAACTTTGCAATTAAGAGATGTTCTTGATCTATTAGCCAAGATATTTAATATGAACAAGCTGCAAATATGTATCAGTATGAAAGTGGCAGAATTTGACGTGCTTCTAAGCCCACTGTGTCTTGACAGCTTCCTTGATGACTCTTACATTGAGAGACCTTGGTAGCTTTTAAAGAATGCTCACTGGAAAGGTCACAGAGGGGATTTCAAAATTGCTTTGGTGTAAACTCCTCCTCCATTGTTTTCACAGACCATAAACAAGACTGAAGAATGTCCGTCTGAAACGCTGCCTTGAATGAAGAAACTTCATTAAACAAGAAGTCGGCTTCCAGTTTTGCACAGGCGTCGATGGAATGCTGTTTTGTTTGTTTGTTTTTTTAATTTTCTACTTTACCCAATGAAAACAACTTGTTTTTACATGCTGTGCAAATGGTTCCTTCATGTGGTCTGACAGTTTATTTTTGCATCATTTTTTTAATTAAACAATCCCAGAAGAGGACAGCTACCACAAACAAATAAAGCAAAACATGGAAGGTTGATATTCATGTGGAAGAACATTTGAATTCAGAATTTATCTGAAGGTGTAGATAGATTTTTTTTTTTTTAAACAGGAAATCTAATGTCAAGAGGTGGGCAAGCAGAAATGGAAACAAATTGTCTTCCTCAGTAATTAAGCTACTCTTTCTTTTTCCCTTCTTGTTTAAATCTAGTGGGTTGGGCTTTTTTTATTTTATTTTTTCTTAGAAATATTTAGGTAAGGTTTATCTTGAATCTTAATTGCCTTAATTTTAAGGACGTCAAAGGCTCTCGAGGCAAGCTGTCAACGTCTTGTTAAAACCAAGAAAGAATTGAAATATTGTACCAGTTTTCACTGGTACAGAAGTCTAAGACTGAGTTTTTAGGGTGGAAAAAAAAACTGTACAGTTTTAAAGAAAATGTTTTTCTTCATTTGAAGAAAATTTGCTGATAAAAGAAACCATGGCAACTGCAAGAATTGGGGAAATGCTGGGACTTCTCATGAACTTTGTCTTAAGTGTTGAATTGTTCTAGAAGGCTAAAACATTTTAAGGTAAAGTTATTAATGTTGGTTTAAAAACAACTGCATTAGAAATAATGCGTGTTTGGGGGGCAGAATGCAGACTTTTTTAATTTCCAAAGCGTGATCGCTAGCAAAATCATTAGTGCTTTTTATCTGCAGTCTTTTTTATGAGCTTTACAAACTTTTTAGTCAGCTTTGCTTGTCACATTGCAAAATCTAGCTTAAGAGCATTAAAAAAAAAAACTTAAGTAGATAGGAGCTTATTGTCAAAAAGTGCAAAAAAGAAAAAAAAAACACAAAAAAAACCCAACAAAAAAAGCAATAGATAGAGAAATTGTTGACAATTTCTGTAGTCTTTCCTAGTTGTGATCAAATTCAGCCTATGGATGGCCTGTTTTATACCAAAGATGAAGTGGCACCCTGTTGCAGTCCAGAAGATAGAGGTTGCTTTTCTTTTCTTCTTTTTTCTTTTTTAAAATTTTATTTGACCTACATGGCCGGACCAGTTCTTTGTTTGTTTAAACTACCTTCCACTGGTGTTTTACATACTGCAAAAAAAAAAAAAAAAAATTGTTTTTATTTTAAATGTATATTTGTGGATTGTAGAAGCTTGTTCCTGTGGTCAGCAATATTAGTGCCAAGAGTCCTGGATTCCAACCAATAGAGCTAAATGGCTTTAAATTCCATGTGCTTTCTGGTTCTTTCCTAGTGCTCTTGAATCATGAAGTCTGTATCAAGGACCACCAATGAGCTAACACACTTGTTTAACAGGTTGAAATTTCATTATGTGAATTTTGGACTCAAGATACTTCCTGAACTGGTCTGAAAGATCACTTGTTGAAAAAGCTCAGTGATGCTCTGTTGAGTGGTGAGTGGTCTCCTGAAAAGGCCTTGTGCAGTATTTGTAACAATAGCCTTCCTTCTAAATTCCTGCACCTCTAAATTGTGTCTTCTTGTCTCAGTCTTTGTCATCATCTACCATGACTAGCCACCTTGACTCTGAAGTTGGGGAGGGGATATCTTTTTTGTGTGTGTGCCTCATTTCACTGGATTTTCATATCCTGGTATCATCAGAAGAAAGACAAGACAGACTTTTTAATTTCAGTTTAACTCTCTGAGGCAAATAGGACCAATAAGATTGAGGATTCTATTAGTGGACTTCAGGTAAGCTTTTAATGCTAGTTGACAATCAAGAAATATGATTTATATGAATAAGAACCCAAATAATTAGATTTGATCGATTCTTAAAGCCAAAGGAGATATATAGTACATTGAGAATGATGCAAAACTTTGTCTAAAATGAATTAAATTGACTTACCAAACACCTCTGCATATTTGACTCATAAAATCTATGTTCAATCTGTACAGTTTTACCTGAAATGAAAGACAGTGGAACTCTGTTAATTGAACCATGTACTAGAATGGCTTTCTAATGGCTTATTAGAATCAATAGTTGAAACTCTTTTCACAAAGTGACAGGAACCTGTCTTAGTCCAGAAGGAAGAGGCACTGTAAAAGAAAACAGGGTAGGCATTTAAAAACTAACATATTAAACGGTAAATCATATTCCCATTAGGTCAACATGAATAATGAGTTTGACTCATAAAATTCATCAACATTATACTATGTTTGATCTATAAACAAAGGTCTAGTGTTAAAATATACCTAATTCTCTTATTTGAAAATCCCATGAATTGAAAGCTCTTATCTAGAGAGTGATTCCATATTTTTGTGGTCCAACTAGAGGCAAAAATTTAGCCAACACAGTGTAGCATGTGCTACAAAGAAATTCCAGCTGGTCACAGCCATCCCTATGGTTTCCCATGCTTTAGAGAGAATTCTAAACTTTTGTTTCGTTCCGTTCTTCAGCTTCTCCTGTATTTTAAGGATGGCATTTTCTCTTTGAGAAATGGGCCCTCGAATTACAGGGGGATGAGAAACCTGTAAAGGAGCTGTGCTTTTTGTTTCTCTTTTTCAAAAAGTCTCTGAACTCTGTGTATAAATAAGGATTATCCTGGGCCTAATTCGTTTGAATATGAAATCAACATACTTCCTTTGTCTTCTGTCAAAAAAATAAATCATAAACGTAATGTGATACCAAGAAAGTCTCATTTCCACAATCAACAATGAGGCTAAGAGGTAGCTACCATGTGGCTGATGAATGTGCCTAGGTAACTTCCTGTTTCTGTTCAAAACTACTGCTTTATTTATACATTCAGCAACATTTTTTTCAACTATAAAATTTCAGTAATCTCAATTTTTTAAGCCACTTCAGGCAAAAGAAAATGACTTGCCATTTTATGTGTCCATCTGTGTGTGCTTTATGTTTGGATTTATTTTTTATATTATGCCATAACGTATCTCATTTTAAATCAAAAAGAAGGAAAAAGTGGCACATGTTCAAATTTGCATATATCATCTCTAAAGTTTATCACCTAAAAATTAATTTTAAGAATCAAGCCCAGGAAAAGAATAAATACATCAATAGGTAGGCAGCATTACATTATAGGAAAAGTAAAACAAACCAAAACATGTGTTCAATATACACTGACATCAGAATCCTAATTTAATCAACAGTACAGGTTATGGAGATTTTTAACCCATTTAGGACTACAATCATATTTTAGAGTATTCTGGTTCACTATACTTCAAGCATTGATTCAGATTTTCGATTTTTCCTCTCATCTGCAATTGCCAAGACTTAGCCTAAGTGTCCGTAAGCAAAGTAAAACCACAGTCCAAATGGGATAAACATTATTTCCTCCAAACTCTGGTTCCACGGTCAGTGGAGAAGTGGGTATTCTTTTAATAAGGAGGAGGAATCATTAAGGAAGTCTGCATGGTGACTGGGAACTCCTCAGAGCGTGACCACATCTTCTGAAGTCATCAGGCACCATAGGTAACACTTGCAGGGGTCACGGAGAGTCGGACACGACTGAAGTGACTTAGCAGTTGCAGCAGCAGGGTGGAAGACTGTCCTTCAACACGGGCATGTCTTAAATATTGCAAGTTACATGCTATTCTGTCAATAAAAAAACCTTTGACCCAGCTGTGGTTTGGTCAGGGTTAGTTTGTTTCCCTGGTAGTTTCGACCCCTCAAATGTTGTGCCATGCTTCACCACTTGAATCAACTCTCCTGTGACCTTAACAGATCTGCTGCATTTGACAGCATATATGATACACTTCCCCCCGCTGTTAATGAAAAGCTACATGATGTTAAAAGCGCCTATATCAGAGACGGAAAGCCCTAGGGGGAGGCTAGATAGAACAGGAGGTTCGCTGAACCTACAGAATCCATTAACTGCTTGAAAAACTTTTACAATCATTTTTAACCTGTGGATAAGAAAATAAAAGTACTTAGATTTTCTAACTCTGTTTGAATAATCGGGGTGTCTATTACACACATATGGGCTTCCCAAGTAGCCCTAGTGGTAGAGAACCTGCCTGCCAATGCAGGTAGCCATAAGAGGTACAGGTTTGATCCCTGGGTTAGGAAGCTCCCCTGGAGGAAGGCACAGCAACCCACTCCAGGATTCTTGCCTAGAGAATCTCATGGACAGAGGAGCCTGGTAGGCGACAGTCCATAGGGCCACACAGAGTCAGCACAACTGAAGTGACTTAGCGTGCACACACACACACACACACCCCCTATGTCTTTCACAGTGGCCTAAAATTCCCATTAATGAAAGCTGAGATCTTATTAGGACCTTTGAAGTACCATAAGAGGTACAGGTTTGATCCCTGGGTTAGGAAGCTCCCCTGGAGGAGGGCACAGCAACCCACTCCAGGATTCTTGCCTAGAGAATCTCATGGACAGAGGAGCCTGGTAGGCAACAGTCCATAGGGCCACACAGAGTCAGCACAACTGAAGTGACTTAGCGTGCACACACACACACACACACACACACACCCTATGTCTTTCACAGTGGCCTAAAATTCCCATTAATGAAAGCTGAGATCTTATTAGGACCTTTGAAGTCTTCTTTATGCTTGAGGAAAAGTTTCAGTGGACTGTGTAGACAGATGATAACCTTAGTAGGAGACTGTAAAAGACACTTGACAATTCAGTCTCATTCTTAATTTGAGTGCAGGAACGAGCTGATAAGCAGGGAGACATTTTTAAGTGGGTTTCAGTGATAAATGTTTTTATATGATATGAAATAAAATGAAAGGATATTTATATAGGTATATAATGACATGCAGCGCATTGGAGGAACCACACTTCATAGTCAAATCTAAACATGTCATAGAACCTTGATCTCTATTACCTTGTCCTCAGTAAAAGAGTAAGAATGAAATTTTGTTTTTCATGTAATTGAAAAACATGACTGGCAGGCTTCAAAATTCTGAGTTCGCTGGGACTGACAGCCCCTCATTCCAATTTAAAGGACTGATGGGGTTGACACCCTTCCCGTGACAGACTAATAATGAGATTCCAGTAATGAATCCATTTGTTTTGCAAATGACACCTACCATGGCATTGGAAAACAGCCAAACTGAACATTTCTTACCAAATATTCTGAAACATGGAGTTGGTCCCTTAATACACGTGCTCTTGGTCATGGCTGTCCCTTGTGGAATACAGAGAGTTCAGGAAAGTACAGAAGCTGAGAACAAAATCCCTGAGTGGTCCAAACAATCTTTTTTGATGTAAGGCAGGGAAGCTCAGCCCAGATTGGTGATTTCTGGTTTTTACCCCCAACATATATGCTAACTGTCATGTAAAAAAAAGATGGATAGCTTCTCCTTGTTTATGTCCTTTTATTTCTGGGAGGGAAAATAGTGATTTTAGAATAGCACTATGTGGCAGTTCTAAAGCTGGAGCAGGGTGAGGAGGGTCTTGGAGTTGCTGGGAGAACCACTAGGCCACTGGGTCCACATTTTCAATCCATTGTATTCCCTCCAGTTAGTGACTGCCCTGAAGCCCCAGTCCTGCAGAAATACAATCACTCCCAGTTTTTGAAGGGCTAATCATTTACTTTTGTGCACCTAGTTTATCTTCTCTTTTCAACTATTATCTTCTCTTTCCTTCTATTAGAATTTCACCCTGAGGATGGAAAACAAAAAACATTTGGAAGTAAAATTCAAATCTATTTTGTTTCTTGTTAAGGATTGATTTATTGAAACAGTTTTGAAATCATTGGTAAAATGAATGTCAGTGCATTACATACTGTGAGTTTTTAATATCCATAATGTCCCTTTCCCATCCACTGCAAACAATTGCAGTTTGGCTATATGCTTGCAGAACATGAACGAAAAAAGTACAGCAAAGAATTTGGCTTTCCTCAAATGAAAGCTATTTTGATTTTGTTCACTATTGACATTTGAACCAGTAGAACAGCTCAACTCAAAACTGAGTTTGGGGAATATAGTAATAGCTCTTGGTTAAATATGCACTTTTATCCCCATCTTAAATCTCTGACCAAAAAATTGCATCATTTTATAATTTTTTGACTTTGTGTTACCACATTAAGGCTGAATGACCTTGAAATTCCATTGGATTTTGTAAAAAAAATTTTTTTTTCAAATTTAAATAGTATTCAAAGTGTAACTTCAGTGTTATGCTTTGTATCGTTAACCCTCTAATCTTATTAAGAAAGATGCTCTGTCCTCCTCCCCAAAATAGGTTATTTCTTCATATGTGAAACAGGAGTTAGTCCATGTTTTAAAACAGGAAAAATATTTCACAGAGATACTTGAAAAACTTTTCTCCATTCTGGGAATTAATGCTTCCATTTACTTAAAAAGAAGAAGAATGTAATTGGAATCTTAATTTAAAAATATATATATGTAAAAGTGTACTTGCTATGAAATACTCAGTTTCTAAAAAGGGAGAAAAAGGGACACAGCTTCTTTTAAAACTGTTGTTTCAGGCCATATCTGATGTCATAGAACTTCTGAAACATCATTCAATTCTGAATTTTATTTAAGAGCATTTTGTACTGCTGTCTTTGACTGTCATGGAAAATTCTGTAATTGAACAGTGTTTCTGGTTTTATTTTTAACTTTTTCATCTGTACCACAGTCAAATTAGCTACTATTTTTCCCTGTTCCTTGAGCTTTCTGTAGATCAGTGGATGTTAGGTTTAAACTTCTGTTTTCTTTGATGAAGCTTTCAATAAAAAATGAAAATAAAATCAACCAAACAGGGCTGTTGTGTTTTTCTTCAAGCTTAGTGGGAGGAACAGTGTCTATATTTAATTGGCTTCCTACAAAATTTATCCAAAAAAAGAACCCTCCCTGGTAACAAAATGTGAGAGAAGGTGGACCACTGTGCTCATGCAAAGGAGCCTGTTTAGGAGTTTGGGGGTGTGGTGCTGGGGTCCAGCCCCGGTGGATCCAGGGTAATTTGAAGGGGAGACAGTGTCGGTGATTAGGAAAGACTTATTTAATTAGAGATAGAAAGAGGGATTAGGAAAGAATAGTGTAGAAGACAAAATAGAGAAAAGAGCCTGAAATTCCTTGGTTTACATAGAAAACCAATAAAGTCCCGAGACAAGGAACCTGCACCATCTACGTAGGCCACAGGTGCCCGCTTGAATAGCAGAGGGTGCCCCACCTTGGGCTCCCTCTCGCGTGGGTCTTAGAAGCCCAGACAAATAAGTAGACACGGTGAGCCTCTATGCTCCAGCTGGGATTTTAGCGGGATTTTAGCCTGAAAAAGGAGACTAAGAAAAGAACGACATGGGGGAGCCAAGCATCAGTGCAAGACCCACAACTTTTTTTTTCAAAGGCAGCTTATATACCCCAAGTTGTACATAAAGAAATAATGGAATATGCAGAGTTATGCAGGGGCAGCAGTCCTGATCCTTATTGAGATCAGGCTTTCTTTTGGCATATCCTCCCATATACAAAAGGTCTCTCAGGTGATTATCTTCAGGCCAAGAGGCCTGTTAACATTTTTGTGGCTCTCTTCCTAGATAAATGTCTATCAACCAGAAAACTCATTTTACCTTGAAGTGTTTTTTCTTTAATCTGCATCACCCTCAAAGTACTAAATAAAGTTACATTCCTGTAGAACAAAGGTGCAGTGGGTTATAACAAAGAAAGTACTTAACTCAAAGATCTAATGTTGCTAATGCCAGGGCTACTGCCTGTTTTTTCTACATACCAACTATATCAACAAATGAAAGATATGAAAACTTGGCAGCAAGTATTGGCTCAACAATGAAACCCTTAATCAGTCCTATTCTAATGATTTTGACTCCTCAGAAGCCCCTACATTCCTAGGATGTTTTAAGCTTCCTGTGCCTCTCATGGTCGGGAGGCTGTAAACAATCACATGCGTAGCTGTAAGAGTCCAGATAAACCTGTCAGGCAGGCTAGAAAGCCATCAGAGGGGTTTTTTGAATTGAAACACTCTTATTATGCCCAGGAGACTTATTATCTAAAAGCTCTAAATTAACTTTTTCCAGAAAAAGTGGTGGGGGGACAGCCCCCCCGTTAATGTCAGAGGAGTTGGTGAAAGGCATAGTATAGTAAGACAGACAGATTCTGGTTTGGGGGTAGATGCTCAAGTAGGTCTAGGGAGGTTCCCTCGAGATGTGACTTGCCTTTGTCTGTCGGGTCTCTTCCTCATGACCTTTGCCATGGGTGGGATTCCTTATGTTGGCTCCCGGCAGTGTGGACAACTTAGGTCTCCCCAGGACCTCATACATTCTTTCTCATTTTTATGCATAACAATTCAGATATCATCAGCTTCTAACTCTAAGACATGTCCAACATCTACCAATAATGCTTTCTTTAAAGGGATGCTGACAAAGAGAATGTTTAGCTGCAGTCCAAGATTAGTAAAGTGAAAAGTAATATATCTCAGCCTTAATCTCACAAGGTTTAATTATTTCTGGATTTTTTTAAATAAAGGCGCGTCATTTTCAATAATAATGGAAATCTCTCTCAGCTATCAAAAGGCCATCTTTTTGTTTAAATCCTTAGAAACAGAGGGAGCAGTCTTCTCCCCCAGGTTCTTTCTCCTGCCTTTAGGAAGCTGCAGGTTACCACTGTGACAAAGTAGTCACCTGGTGGAACCGCTGTGTTGGTCTCCAGTGGATTCCAAATCCAAATCCTAGATTCGGAACAGAAGCATAATGTGAGGGATGGCTATAATAGCAAAGGCCACGACTACCTGCACTGAGCCTTTGCCCTGTGCCAGAAACTGCCAGGGGCCCCCACACTTGAATTCACACAACCTCACACACATGCTCTCAGGTCAGTACTGCCGGCTCCATTTTCCAGATGAGGCTTGGAAACTGGGCAAACCAGCCATGCACCTACATCTTTGAAAGGCTAGAGTATGCTTTTAAAAACAGCTTCAAATGTTCAACCCTGTGGGACTTCCTTGGTGGTCCAGTGGCTAGGACTCTGAGCTCCCAGGGCAGGGAGCCCGGGTTGGATCCCTGGTCAGGGAACTTGATCCCACATGCCACAAGTAAGAGTTCATGTGCCAAAACTAAAGATCTTGTGTGCCACAACTATGACCTGATGCAGCCAAGTAAATGGCTTTTGTTAAAAAAAAAAAAAAGTTTAATTTTAACCTTTGGTTCTAAGGTTATTTTCTTTTTCAGAGGCTTTGGGAAATGCCAATATGGAAAGCAACCCTTTCTCAGTTGTTTTTTTTTTTTTTTTTTTTAAGTTCACCTCATTTGGCCTGAGATTCCGTGATTTCTATAGAAGAGGGTATTTGAGCATTCATTCTAATCACCTTGCTCACAATTCACATTTTCCATCCCAGAAATAACTTGCTATTTCCATCATCTCTGTGATTTGTTCTGGAAGGAAAAGCCCTATCTACCTGATAGATAGGCATAACTTTTCATTGACTATTTCATTGAACAGTATGCAGTTCATGGACACTCTGTAAACATTTTAATGTTACAAAGAGAGAGTAGATACTTCTCATCAACAAAGATTTCATAGAATATGATATGATAACATTTTAGCATGAAATAAGATCAAGAGGTTTTGCGAGCAATACACTTAACCCTTCCATGACTTGATGCAAAGTGGATGGAGAGACCACCTGGTCTGAATGCAATCATATCTTCTCTCATCCACACACAGGATGGACCTTCCAGACCCTTCACTGCTACCTCTTCCAATTTCATACATTTCACAGAGAAGTCAAATATTTTACCATCACCTTTTTTTCAAATCATCTGGGGTATTTAACTCTTGACAGCAAGAAGGATGGAATATGCCATTCTGAAATATGCCATTCTGAAATGGGTGGGACTCTAGTAGCAGCTGATAGTAGTGTAAACCTTATGTTGCCATTTCAACAATCTTCATAGCATCTTCACAAGGAGTAAATTCCATCTCAAGAAACCGCTTTCTTCACACATAACAAGAGTAACTCCTGAAGATGGCAGAATAGAAGGACATGACCGCACCTCTTATGGAAACATCAAAATCACAACTAACCAGTGAACAGCCAGCAGCAACAACAACAACAAAAACCCCACTGGATCCTGCCAAAAAAGATACCCCACATCCAAAGACAAAGAAGAAACTGCATTGAGACAGTAGGAGGGGCACGATCATGATAAAATCCAATCCTATATCCCCCTAGTGATCCACAAACTGGAAAAGAATTACATTACAGAGGCTTTTCCAAAAGAGTGAAAGTTCTGAGCCCTACATCAGGCTTCCCAGGCTGAGAGTCTGGCAATGGACAGAGGAGCCCCCAGAGAATCTGGCTTTGAAGGTCAGTGGGATTTGATTGCAGGAACTGGGAAAAGAGAAACTCTACTTTTGAAGGGCACACACAAGATCTCATTTACATCAGGAACCAGGGGGGAAAGCAGTGGCTTCATAAGCGCCTGGGCCTGGGTCAGACCTACCTGCTGGTATAGGACGTTTTCTTGCAAGGTGGCGGGGAGAGGGGGGCAGCTGCGGCAGACACAGCTGTGGCTCATTGTGGCGACAAAGACACTGGCTGCAGGAGTTCTGGGGTATTCTTAGTGGCATGAGCACTCTTGGAAGCCACCATTTTCTCACCAAGATCAGACTGGTCCCAACAGCCTATAAGCTCCAGTGCTGGGACACCTCAGGCCCAACATCCAACCAGGGCAGAAACATAGCAGAGAGGCTGCTTAAAGTCCTCATGAGCCCACAGCTGCCCACTGAAGACATCCCTTGACATATGCCTACCAAAGGGACAAAACTCAGCTCCACTCACCAGTGGGGAGGAACCAGTCCTTCCCACCAGTAAGCTTGTACAAGCCTCTTAAACAGCTGCATCCACCATGGGGCAGAGAGCAGAAACAAGAACTACAACATTGCACCCTAAGGAATGGAAATTGCAATCACTGAAAGTTAGATGGCAGAGGAAAATGTCTGAGATTAAGGAACAAAATAAAACTCCAGAAGAATAACTAAGGGAAGTGAACATAGGCAATCTATCTGAAAAAGAATTCCGAATAATGGTAGTAAAGATGATCCAAAATCTTGGAAGAACAATGGAGGTACAGTTTCAGAAGATAGAAGAATTGCTTAACAAAGACCTAGAAGAACTGAAGAATAAAAAACAGATGAGCAATAAAATAACTGAAATTTTAAAATGTACTAGAGAGAATCAATAGCAGAATAAATGACACAAAAGAATGCAAAAGTGAACTGGGGGACAGAATAGTGAAAATCATTGCCATGAAACAGAATAAAGAAAAAAATGATAAGAAATGAGGAGCATTGAAGAGACTTTTGGGACATTAACTACACCAATATTCATTTTATATGGGTCCCAGAAGGAGAAGAGAGAGAGAAAAGACAGGAGAAAACATTTGAAGAGATAATTAGCTGAAAACTTTTCTAGTATAGGAAAGGAAATAGTCACCCAGTCCAGGAAACACAAAAAGTCCCAGGCAGGATAAACCCAAGGAGGAACACACAGAGACACACAGTAATCAAATCGATAAAAATTAAAAGCAAAGAAAAAACTATCAAAAGCAAAAGAGAAAAGCAGTAAGTAGCATTCAAGGGAACTCCCGTAACATTNGCTTCCTGACCTGCATACAGATTTCTCAAGAGGCAGGTTAGGTGGTCTGGTATTCCCAACTCTTTCAGAATTTTCCACAGTTTATTGTGATCCACACAGTCAAAGGCTTTGGCATAGTCAATAAAGCAGAAAGAGATGTTTTTCTGGAATTCTCTTGCTTTTTCAATGATCCAGTGGATGCTGGCAATTTGATCTCTGGTTCCTCTGCCTTTTCTAAAACCAGCTTGAACATCAGGGAGTTCACGGTTCACATATTGCTGAAGCCTGGCTTGGAGAATTTTGAGCATTACTTTACTAGCGTGTGAGATGAGTGCAATTGTGCGGTAGTTTGAGCATTCTTTGGCATTGCCTTTCTTTGGGATTGGAATGAAAACTGACCTTTTCCAGTCCTGTGGCCACTGCTGAGTTTTCCAAATTTGCTGGCATATTGCGTGCAGCACTTTCACAGCATCATCCTTCAGGATTTGAAATAGCTCTACTGCAATTCCATCACCTCCACTAGCTTTGTTCATAGTGATGCTTTCTAAGGCCCACTTGACTTCACATTCCAAGATGTCTGGTTCTAGATGAGTGATCACACCATCGTGATTATCCGGGTCGTGAAGATCCTTTTTCTACAGTTCTTCTGTGTATTCTTGCCATCTCTTCGGCTTAGGGAATGTTGTAGATTGCTTGGGGAATGTTGTTGATGGCTTGATCTTCTGTTTAGACCACTAAAACCTTCTCCATATCAGCAATAAGGTTGTTTCGCTTTCTTATCATTCCTGTGTTCCCCAAGTAGCACGTTTAACTTCCTTCAAGAACTTTTCCTTTGCATTTACAATTTGGCTAACTGCTTGGCCCAAGAGGCCTACCTTTCAGTCTGTTATGGCTCTCAATGAACCTTCCTCACTAAGCTTTATCATTTCTAGCTTTTGATTTAAAATGAGGGACATACAACTTTTTCTTTCACTGGTACTCTTAGAGGTTTTGTGTGATTATTAACTAGCCTAATTTTATTATTGTTCTGTGTCAGGGACTAGGGAAGCTCAAGAAAAGTTTAAGAGATGGGGAAACTGCTGGCTGGTGAAACAGTCAGAACACATGCAACATTTGAAGTTTACTATCTTGTATGGAAGGGTTTGTGTGTCCAAAAGATGTTACTACAGTAGTAACATCAAAGATCACTGATCTCGGATCACCATAACTAACATAATAATAATGAAAAAATGGAATTCTTGTAAAAATTATTGTTAAAATGTGACACAGAGACACTTTGAGAAAATGGAGCTGATAAACTTGTTGTTATCAAGAGTGCCAAAAATCTTCAATTTGTATTTTTTAAAAAATTAAAACTCAGTATATGTTATGCACATTAATATATGACCACAGCTCAAAACCTGAGAAGATATCACAGCTGAAGGTAGTACAGGGGTAAGTCAAGAGGAGACAGTTGACAGGTAAGAGCATGGCAGTGGATGAGATGGCTCAGAAGAGGATGACTAATGAACACAAAAGGGGACAAAGAAAGAACAGTGGTCACACACTCAAAGTCGGGGCAGACTAAAAGAATTTCAGTAAAGGAAGTGGAGAAGAAATTATGTGTAGCCAGATGGAAAAACAGGTAGTAAGACGATAAGAGAGAAATGAGTTTCAAGAAGACATAACACGGACTTTCTCCCAGGGATTGGGACTCTGGATTTCCATCGCAGAAGGCTCAGGTTAGTTCCCTGCTCAGGGAAATAGCATCCTGGATGCTCCATGATGGCAGCCAAAAAAACAAAAAGTTCAATAAAAACCAAATTCATTAAATTAAAAAAGAAAAGTCAGAATGATACTGTTGAATACTGCAAAGTGAGTGGTGACTTTGAGAGGAAAGTCTTACTTTTGTTGGAAATTTATCCTTAAGCTAATAATGACATTCATGGATCTCAACCACAAGTAGACCTTAATACAATATTCAGGCCTTAATGCATATTTAATGAGGATTAGTTTCCTAATTAATGGAGTAGCATATATAATGGAGATTAGTTTCCTCTATTAGAGTCCATTTATAATTTTCTTTAAACAAAATCTTATGGATTACTTTAATACCCTATATATGAAATAAAGACTGTCTTCAGATCCTTACTAATATCTCTTTCTTAAAACAGTCATGAATGTAGAAGCAGCAGATGAATTGGCATTCAAGCTCAAACTTCAAATTTGGCATCAAATCCCATCATTCCTTTAGCTATGTTACATCATATTGGTAATAGCCACAAAGCAGAATATCAACTATGTGTGACTGTGTTTCTATGCCTGAGTAGCCAATGAGTCTATTTGATCTCTGAGAATCACTCTGGATGTGACTGAAGGCAGACAAGAGACTTTTGGCAGTAACTCTCTTTTATTGCATCTGTTAAGCTGAAATTTAGGTAATTTAGTATGAAGGCATAGCAAAATGAGTTTCCCACTCTGTGTTAAGCCTTCTAATGCTTTGTCTAAATGTTTAAAAATATGATGTTCTGGCAACATTGAATTCACTCAAAAACCCTCTAATAAAGTGAATCCAGTCAAAAACAATTTGTAAAAGTTGTTGAGAGACTATGGTGTTTGCACTTAAAAGTGCAGAAATTCTGACAGAGTTTGGAGAGCAAAAAGAAGGTAAGTCCAGAGTAGGAAAAGGAATATTTCCATTTCTTTCTCTACTGTATTTCTGGTTATGATATGCTTTCTCTATGTTCCTTCTACTTTTTTTAAAAATACTCATATATAACTTTAAAAATGTAATACTATTTTTTCAAGTTACATTTAAAGCAATGTTTTGTACTCTATTTCGTTTTTTATACAAGTACTCCTCAAATTATCTGTGGTAAACAATCAAATTTTTCATTTTCTTTTTTTTTAATTAGTCTTTTGCAAACCAGTACTTTTAAAAACACAAGAAGGCTTCTTACTAGAAGAAATAAAATTAAAAGAACACACAAAATGCAAATTCCAATTTTAAAGTTTTAATTCAACTGATATTAAATTACCCTCAAACTACTGCGAAAGTTTTAAAATCCTGATTCTCACATTTTGTACTTATAATAGGTCAATAATAAACAACTTATCAAATGGTACATATCCCCAGACCACACTCTGAGTAGCCTGATTTTACAATATCACTTAGGACATTTTATGTGCTCTACACCATTGTCCATATATACCAAAACTTGGTGCACTGATCGCTTTTGCTGTATTTCCTTCTTATTGGACCAAGGCAGGGACGGATTTTGTAAACCCAAGACTTTGAGGGAGCAGTTATCATCAGAGATGAACTCTATTATGTTGGAGATGTGCAAGGTATAAAGTTTAGTTAGTAGAAATAAGATGAGTAAACTGTAGAAATTTGGACAAAGTGTCAAAGTAAATGACTGTTTCTGGAGAGACAACCAACCAGAACAAGCTGGCAAACAGTGGAATAGATTCCATTCTTTAAGCTTAGAAATGAGAAGAAACAAAAGCACAATTAGTCCATGACCGGGGGAGTTCTCTCTCCCATAAAAGTTTCCACCATACCATTGTTTTCCAAACTGGGACACATGTAACATGGGTAGAAAGCAGCGTATTATTTTGTGGTACATAGATATAAGTATGTTCCATTTTCACATGTATCATTATTCATGATATTTGAAAAATCTAAACGTCAAAATTCTGAAATCATAGCTAGCATCACTTAAGGCTATGTAGTGAAGAGAGTTAAAAGAAAATAGTAACAGTACAGATGTCATGCAAATATAGTTCTATGGAAAACATCACATCTAGGGGAACTCTGAATTCAATGTAATTTAAGCTCCTGTTCTGAACAAAAAATAGAATTACCATACGATCTAGCAATCCCATTCCAGGGCATACATCCAGACAAAACTATAATTCATAAAGACACATGCCCCTCTGTGTTCATAGAATCACTATTCACCATAGCCAAGACATGGAAACAGCCTAGATGTACATCCACAGGTGAATGGATAAAGATGTGGTACCTACAATGGAATACTGCTAATTATAGTAAAATAGCGTCATTTTCAGGAACATGTACGCAATTAGAGATTATCATACTAAGTGATGTAAGTCAGACAGAGAAGGACAAGTACCATGTGAAATCACTTATATGTAGAATCTAAAATATATGCAAATGAACTTATCTGTGAAACAGAAACAGAATCACAGACACAGAGAATAGACTGGTGATTGTTTAGGAGGAGGGTTGGAGTAGGAGGTTGGGAGTAGCAGATGCAACTTTCATATACAGGATGGATAAACAACAAGGTCCTACTGTACGGCACAGAGAGCCATATTCAATATCTTATGATAAACCATAATGGAAAAGGATGTTTTTAAAGGAACCTATATATGTATAACCAAATCACTTTGTTGCATGGGAGTAATAAACACAACATGGAAATCGACTGTACTTCAGTAAAAAAAAAAAAAAAAAAAAAGACTGTATTTTCAACAACTGTCATAATGTATATCATAGATGAATGCTGGGCACTGGGAAAATGAGTGTTAAACACAAAAGAGAGAACTTGGTTTTGATTACTACTGTTGTAAAACAAACCACCTTTAAATGAGTGGCCTAGAGCAACCTCTTTACTATGTACGTGTCACAGTCACGTGGGTTAGGCATGCAGCAAGCCAGCGGGGATGGTTTCTCTTGCCCTCCCATTGTCTGGAACCTCAGTTGGGAAGAGTACAAGCACCTGGGCCGAGAGGATTTGGAGACTGGAAACAACCACCAGGCACTGTTGATAGAACATACATCTGTACATTGTTCAGTGGGTCTAGACTGGGGAGTGGGTCAAGGATAGCCAGAGACTCTTACATCAATGCTGCTGGTCCCAGGGCTACACTTTGAGGCACCAGTACACAGACACAATATATTTGGGCTTCTCATTCATGAGAAGAACTTTTAAAAAAACCCGAATTATAATTGGCTTTACATAGTGTTTTTCCACACACAGACTGGTTCAGATAACTACTACCAGTCAATTCAAATAAAGTGAACTTATGATCAAGTGGAAACTTTCCAGTCTTTTCCTAGAAACACAAGACTGGCAATATCAAGAGAGATTGTGAGGAGATATAGGGTGACGTTAATGAGAAGTGGCAAGATAACTATACTCTTTACCAATATTTGAGTCATTCATTTGAATGTATAGTTTCAAGTTTGGAAGGCTAATGTCCCTGATCTATGTTTTCTCCTTACACACAGGCCAGCATGTTCTTAACCTCAGAACAAACCAAATGTTTAGAGAAGCTAACTACACACAGATACACACTGAAGTCAATTTACTTTGAGCCAGCAGCATCCCCAAAAGTGTGCGAAGAAACCAGCTAGATATTTCTACCAGAGTCCCAGCCCTGGGCTAATTTTCCAGCTAACTCTGAGGGGAAAGGAAAAGCCAATAGTATGTAATTAAAGAACCCTGTGATTTACACATTAACAAGCAAGGCAATGCAACCCACAGAGGGGAGAAGAAAATTGTGGCCAGCTAATAAGTGTCAGTACTTATTAAGGCTAAAGAAACAACCTATGAAACAAATCTAATCCTTTCCCAAATGGTGTGGGGCAATTATATCTGGCATGAGTTCCATGGGGAAAATGCAGCTTTAGAAATACAAAGAACTGAGAAATGAGAGGAAGAGGGCCAGCTGAAGATACAAGGAAAACATTTATCAGATATATCACAGGCAAGGGAAAGGACAATGGTGAGAAAAAGGAGACTTTGGGGGCCATGGGGAAAAGGGGGGAAAATGAAATATGCCTTTTTAACCTCAGCATTTATTCCAGAAGATGACAGAAAAATTTACATTTCAAAGTCATCCACAAGAACTCGGAGAATAACCTTGATGGAAGATTTCTAGCAGTACTACAGAGACCTTTAATGACCCAAATCAAAAGAAACAGATTTGAACAGTCCCTTGAAGAATGTATTCTTTCCTGATGATAACTTTGTTAAGCACTGACTTTTTAGTAGAAATCATGAAACAAATATTATTTCTGCCTTCAAGAAGTTTCCATGAAGTGGAACGTCTAGACACACTTGAACACACACTCCAGCAGTCATGTATACAAAAGTCCTTTTCTCATTGAGTTCTCTTGAGTTTAGATTCCAAATGCTCTACTTAGGAAAAGAAAGGATGATCTTGGGCAAGATGCTGCTCCCTCTTGAACACTCATCTTTAAAATGGAAATGTTAGTGTATCTATATAACTCAAGGCTGTTGGGAGAATTAAATATGAGAATGTCTACATCGTAAATATATAATATTGCAGAAGGTCATGCTTAAGGACAATTTCAGTGACATTCAGGTGGTCCATGTACTTTCCTAGCTTCCCCTCTTCCACTCTCTTTACCCCTTAATTGCAAAATTATTGAGCAAACAACAACAATGAATAACATTTCTGGGCTTGAAGAGCTCATAGTAGAGAAGAAGAAACAGAATGACAAAACATTGCACTAAGTTCTGTGTCAAGGTGAATCCAAGCTACTGGAGGAGAATCAAGGATACTATTCTTGATTCTGAGCAAGGAAATGCAATGTAAAAGCTAATGGTGATAGAAGCATTCAAGAAGGGCTGTCTAGAGGCAGGGGCAGTCCTGATAAGTTTAGAAGCTCCAAAAGAGCCTAGTCCTATTCATTGTCTCATCCCCAGTTTCTAGCATGATGCTTTGTATGTAGTTCAAAGTTAATAAGTTGGAGAATAAATGGATAAATGAAGGTAGAAGGCAAGGACAGAGAGAAAATTGAATTATTGAGAACAATATTACAAATCAAGAGCTGAGCATCAGAATAACTATAGGAGATTCTAACACCATATTTTAGGAATGGGGTAAGGGACAATACTTTTTAATAAATCTTCATAAACAATTCTGTTATCCATGCTTGAAAGGGATGATGCTATGTGTTGAGGCCCAGCAACAAAAGATATCTTGTTATCAACAGATAATCAAGAATTAAAGCAAGGAAGAGGCAAGATGGTAGGGTAGAAGAACATAGCTCACCCTTTCTTATAGAAATACCAAAATCAGAACTAACTGCTGAATAATCACCACCACCACCACCAGAACATTGAAACCTACCAAAAATGATGCCTATATCCAAGACAAAGAAGAAGGCACAAGAGGACAGTTGTAGGGGTGCAATCAGGATTGAATCAAATCCCATGCATGCCTTGTGCGCAACCAACAGACTGGAGAGCAACTGAACCACACAAGTTCGCCCACAGCAGTGACAGTTCTAAGCCCCACACTGAGCTCCCCAGCCTAAGGGTCTGGCAATGTGAGGAGGCCCTCCACGGAGACTGGCTTTGAAGGCCAGCAAGGTTCGATTGCAGGAATTCCACAGGCCTTGGGGAAACAGAAACTCAAATCTTGAAGGGTGCACACAAGGTCTTGTGCACAACAGGACCCAGGAGGTAAAAGCAGTGACCTCATAAGAAACAGCTGAGCTTACCTGTTAGTGTTAGAGGGTCTCTTATGGAGGTGGAGGGCAACTGCAGCTTACTACAGGGACACTGGCAGGGGTGGTTCTGGTGAGTGTGCCTTGGCATAGACTCTATAGGAGGTGGCCATTTTCCTACCAAGACCTGACCCCACACAAAAGTCTGTAGACTCCAGCGCTGGGACACCTCAGGCCAAACAACCGGTAGAGCAGGAACATAGCCTTGCTCACCAAAGACGGGTTGCTTAAAGTCCTTCTCAGTTCATAGCCATCTCCAAATACAGTATTTGCCAACCAGAGGGACAAGATCCAGCTCCACACACTAGCAGGAAAGTGACGGTCCCTTCTACCAGGAAGCCTTATCCACCAGGGGGCAGACAGCAGATGCCAGAAGAGCTACAACCCTGCAGCCAGTGGAGCAGAAAGTGCAACCACAGAAAGGTACACACAATGAGGTAGCAGAGAAACAGGTCCTGGATGAAGGAACAAGATAAAACCCCAGAAGAATAACTAAAGTGGAGACAGACAATCTACTTGAAAAAGAATTAGAGTAATAATAGTAAAGATGATCCATGATATTGGGAAAAGAATGGAGGGACAGATCAAGAATATATAAGAAATGTTTAACAAAGACCTAGAAGAACTAAAGAACAAACAAACAGAGATGAACAATATAATGCCTAAAATTTAAAACCAAGAATCACTAGAAGGCATCAATAGCAGAATAAGTGAGGCAGAAGAATGAAAAAGTGAGCTACAAGACAAAATGGTGGAAATTACTACCCTCAAACACAATAAAGAAAAAAGAATGAAGTGAAATAAAGGGAGTTTAAGAGATCACTGGAACAACTTTAAATGTGACAACATTTGCATTATAGGAGTAGCAGAAGGGAAAAAGAAGAAGAAAGGACTTGAAAAAAATATTTGAAGAGATAATAGCTGAAAACTTCCTTAACATGATAAGTTAAACAATCACCCAAGTCGGGGAATGGCACCCCACTCCAGTACTCTTGCCTGGAAAATCCCATGGCTGGAGGAGCCTGGTAGGCTGCAGTGCATGGGGTCGCTAACAGTCGGACAGACTGAGCGACTTCACTTTCACTTTTCTCTTTCATGCATTGGAGAAGGAAATGGCAACCCACTCCAGTGTTCTTGCCTGGAGAATCCCAGGGATGGGGGAGCCTGGTGGGCTGCCGTCTATGGGGTCACACAGAGTCGGACACGACTGAAGTGACTTAGCAGCAGCAGCAGCAAGTCCAGGAAGCACCGAGAGTCACAGGCAGGATAAATGTAAGGAAGAATATGCCAAAACACATAATAAACACATTGACAAAGATTAAAAATAAAGAAAAATATTAAAAGTAACAAGAGAAAAGCAACAAATAATGTACAAGGGAATTCCCATAAGGTTATCATCTAATTTCTCAGTAGAATCTCTGCAGGTCAGAAGGGACTGGCATGATATATTTAAAATGAAGAAAGGGATGAATTTACAACCAATAGTACTCTACCCAGTAAGGCTCTTCTTCAGATTTGATGGAGAAATCAAAAGTTTACAGACAAGCAAAAGCTAAGAGAATTCAGCACCACTCTGAAACAAGTTAAAGGAACTTCTCTAAGTGGAATTGAAAAGGCTATGTAACTACAAACAAGCAAATTACAAATGGGAAAATTTACTGGTAAAGGTATATAAACAATAAAAGTAGGAAATCATCTGCACACAACTATGATATCAAAACCAGAAATTGTGAGAAGAGGCAAGTACAAATGCAGGATATCAGAAATGCATTTGAAATTAAAAGACCAGCAACTGAAAACAGTCTTCTCTGTATATATAATGCTATAGCAAAACTTCATGGGAACCACAAAATTGAAAATCTACAATAGATACAAACACAAAAAAGAATGTGAGGTGGGAGGTGGGAGGGGGGTTCATGTTTAGGAGTTCATGGCAGATTCATGTCAATGTATGCCAAAACCAATACAGTACTGTAAAGTAAAATAAAGTAAAAATTAAAAAAATTTAAAAAAAGAATACAAAGAGAACACTAAAGTTAGTCATCAAACCAAAAGAGAAGAGAATAAAAGAGGAGAGAAAAAGAAACATCTACAAATCTAAAACAATTGACCAATAGCAATAAGAACATACATATTGATAATTACCTTAAATGTAAATGGAGCAAATGCTCCAACCAAAGACCTAGATTGGATGAATAGATATAAAAACAAGACATATACATAGGCCATCTATAAGAAACCCATTTCAGACCAAAGGACACATACTAAATGAAGGTAGGGGGATGGAAAAATATATTCCATTCAAATGGAAATTAAAAGAAAGTAGGAGTAGCAATATTCATCTCAGATATAATGGACTTTAAAATAAAGACTCTTATAAGAGACAAGGAAGGACAGTACATAATGTCAAGGAATCAATCCCAGAAGAAGATATCACAGTTGTAAACATGCCCCCAACATAGGAGCTGTCTCTTATACACATCTCAAAAACAATTTGTAAAAGTTGTTGAGAGACTATGGTGTTTGCACTTAAAAGTGCAGAAATTCTGACAGAGTTTGGAGAGCAAAAAGAAGGTAAGTCCAGAGTAGGAAAAGGAATATTTCCATTTCTTTCTCTACTGTATTTCTGGTTATGATATGCTTTCTCTATGTTCCTTCTACTTTTTTTAAAAATACTCATATATAACTTTAAAAATGTAATACTATTTTTTCAAGTTACATTTAAAGCAATGTTTTGTACTCTATTTCGTTTTTTATACAAGTACTCCTCAAATTATCAAATGACACACTAGACCAGATAGACTTAATTGATATTTATAAAGCATTTCATCCAAAAGCAGCAGAATACACATTCTTCTCAAGCACACATGGAACCTTCTCCAGGATCAACCACATTCTGGGTCACAAAGCAAGCTTTGTAAATTTAAGAAAACTGAACTCTTATTAAGCATCTTTTCTGACCGCAAGCCTGTGAGGTTAGAAATCAACTACAAGAAAAAATTAAAAACAGTAAAACCCTGAAACACATGAAGGCTAAACAATATGCAACTAAACAACCAATGGATCACTGAAGAAATCAAAGAGGAAATCAAAAAATACCTACAGACAAATGACAATGAAAACAAGTTTAGAGTGAGAACCCAAAACCTGCAGCATGCACCAGAAGCAGTTGAAAGGGAATTTTATAGTGATACAAGCTAACCTCAGAAAGCAAGAAAAATCTCAAGTAAACTACCTAAACTTACACCTAAACAAACTAAAGAAAGAACAAGCAAAACCCAAAGGTAGTAGAAATCATAAAGATCAGAGCAGAAATAAATGAAATAGAGATGCAGAAGATAACAGAAAAGATTAATGAAGTAAAAACTTGGTTCCTTGTAAAGATAAACAAAATTAATAAACCTTTAGCCAAACTCATCAACAAAATACAGAAAAAAGCTCCAATCAAAAAAATTAGAAATGAAAAGGAAGAGGTTATAGCATACACCACAGAAACACAAAGAGTAACAAGAGACTATTACCAGCAACTGTATGCCAATCAAATGGACAATCTGGAATAAATGAACAAATTCTTAGAAAGTCACAATATCTTAAGACTATACCAGGAAGAAACAGGAAATATGAATAGACCAATCACAAGTACTGAAAATGAAACTGCGATTTTAAAACTTCAAACAAATAAAATTTCAGGACCAGACTGCTTCACAGGCAAATGCAATGAAATGTTTAGCGAAGAATTAACACTGATCCTTCTGAAGCAATTCACAAAAATCACAGAGAAAGGAGCAATCTCAAACTTATTCTATGAGGTCTCCATCACCCTGATACCAAAACCAGTAAAAGATACCACAAAAAAAAAAAAAAAAAAAAAGAAAATTGCAAGCCAGTATCATTGATGAACATAGATGAAAAGACCATCAACAAAGCAAGCCAAATCCATACTAGCAAGCCAAATCCAATTTTTCCAATCTTAAGAAAGAAAAATAGAGCTGGAGGAAGCAGGCTCCCTCACTTCAGACTATACTACAAAGCTACAGTCATCAAAACAGCATGGTACTGGCATAAAAACAGAAACATAGATCAGTGGAACAGTACAGAAAGTCTGGAAATAAGCCCACAAACCTATGGTCAACTAATCTACAACAAAGGATGCGAGATTATACAATGGAATAAAGGCAGTTTCTTAACTAAATGAAGCTTGGAAAACTGAACAAATACATGTAAATGAATGAAATTTAAACATCTCTTAATACCATACTTAAAAATAAAATAGATTAAAGACCCAAATGTAAGAACATATACTATAAAACTCAAGAGGGAAATATAGGCAGAACACTCCCTGACATAAATCACAGCTATGTCTTTTTTGATCTGTCTCACAGAGTAACGACAATGAAAATAAACAAATGGCCTAATTAAACTTAAAAGCTTTTGCATACCAAAAGAAACCATAAACAAGTTGAAAAGACAACCCACAGAATGATGGGAGAAAATACCTGGGAACAATGACCAACAAGGGATTAATCTTCAAAATTTACAAAGAACTCATGTGATTCAATATCAAACAAACAAACAAGACAAAACAAAACAAAAAAAACCAAATAGGCAGAAGACCTAAATAGACATTTCTCCAGAAGAGACATACAGATGGCCAAAAAGCACATGCAAAGACACTCAACATTCCTAATTATTAGAGAAATGTAAATCAAAACTGCAATGAGATATCACCTCATACCAGTCAATATGCCCATCATCAAAAAGTCTACAAACAGTAAATGGTAGAGAGGATGTGAAGTAAAGGGATCCCTCCTACACCACTGGTGGAGGTGTAAAGTGATACAGTCACTGTGGTGAACAGTATGAGCGTCCCATAAGAAATGAAAACCAGAGCTACCATATGATCCAGCAATCACTCCTGGGTATATATCCAGAGAAAATCACGGTTTGAAAGGATACATGCACCCCAGTGTTCACTGACACACTGTTCACAATAGCCAAGACATGGAAGCAACCTAAATGTCCATCCGTAGATGAATGGATAAGAAAGATGTGGTACATACATATGATGAAATATTACTCAGCCATTAAATAGAATGATGTAATGCCATTTACAGCAATGAGGAAGGGCCTGGAGATTATCATAGTAAAGTGAAGTAATCCAGGCAAAGACAAACAGCATATGATATCACTTATATAGAGAATCTTTAAAAAATGATACAAATGTACTTGTTCACAAAACAGAAACAGACTCACAGACTAAGAGAACCAACGTATGGCTGCCAGGGTAGAAGTGTGGGGGGAGGGACAGAGTGGGAATTCAGAACTGACAGCACACACTGCTAGATTCAAAACAGAAAAGCAACAGGGACCGACTGTAGAGCACAGGGAGCTCTGCTCAGTATTCTATAGGAACCTAAATGAGACAAGAATTTGAAAGAGCACAGATACATGTAACCCCTTCCTGGATCACGGCCTTGCCATGGCAGAGGGGCTTGTGTAACTCAGTGCAGCTATGAGCCATGCCATGCAGAGCCACCCAAGGCAAACGGGTCATAGTGAAGGGCACTGGCAACATGCAGTCCACTGGGGAAGGAAATGGCAGCCCACTCCAGCATAACTGCCTGGAGAACTCCATGGACAGTATGGGCAAGACAAGAGCTACCACACTGCAAGATGAGTCTCCCAGGCTGGAAGGTGTCCTATATGCTACTGGGAAAGAGGAGAAGGCAGTCCCTAATATCTACAGAATGAAGTGGTCAGGCCAAAGTGAAAATGATGCTCAGCTGTGGATGTGTCTGGTGGTGAAAGTAAAGTCGGATGATACGAAGAACAATATTGCATAGGAACCTGGAATGTTAGTTCTATGAATCAAGCTACACTGGACGTGGTCAAGCAGGAGATGGCAAGACTGAACATCACCATTTTAGGAAACAGTGAACTAAAACGGATGGGAATGGATGTATTTAATTTAGAAGCCCATTATATCTACTATTGTGGGCAAGAATCCCTTAGAAGGAATGTAACAGCCCTAAAAGTCAACAACGGAGTCTGAAATGCTATTACTTGGACGCAGCCTCAAAAACGACAGAATGATCTGTTTGTTTCCCAGGCAAACCATTCAAATCACGGTATTCCAAGTCTATCCCCTACCACTGATGCTGAAAAAGCTAAAGTTGACCAGTTCTGTGAAAACTTAAAGACCTTCTAGAACTAATACCAAAAAATTAATGTTGTCCTTTTCATTATAAAGGATTGGAATGCAAAAGTAGAAAGTCAAGGGAGTGAAAGTCGCTCAGTCATGTCTGACTCTTTGCAACCCCATGGACTATGGAATTCTCCAGGCCAGAATACTGGAGTGGGTAACCTTTCCCTTCTCCAGGGGATCGTCCAAACCCAGGGATCGAACCCAGGTCTCCCGCATTGCAGGTGGATTCTTTATCAGCTGAGCTATAAGAAAGTCAAGAGATAGCCAGAAGAATAGGCAAGTTTGGCCTTGGAGTACAAAATGAAGCAAAGTTGAGTTTTGTCAAGAGAGCACACTGGATATAGCAAACACCCTTTTCCAACAACCAAAGAGATGACTGCACATGGACATCACCAGATGGTCAATACTGCGATCAGACTGATTACGTTGTTTGCAGCCAAAGATGGAGGAGCTCTATTAAGTCAGCAAAAACAAAACTTGGATCCAACTGTGGCTCAGATCATCAGCTCCTTATTGAAAAATACTGGCTTAACTTGAAGAAAGTAGAGAAAACCACCAAGCCTTTCATGTATGAGCTAAATCAAATTCCTTATGATTATTCGGTGGTGGTGACAAATACACTCAAGGGTTTAGATCCTGTAGACAGAGGGCCTGAAGAACTTATGGATGGAGCTTCATAACTTTGTATAGGAGGCAGTGATCAAAACCATCCCAAAGAAAAAGAAATGCAAGAAGGCAAAGTGGTTGTCTGAGGAAGCTTTACAAATGGCTGAGGAAAGAAGAGAAGTGAAGGGCAAAGGAGAAAAGGAAAAATATACCCAACTGAATGCAGAGTTTCAGAGAATAGCAAGGAGAGATGAGAAGGCCTTCCTAAATGAACAATGCAAAGAAACAGAACAACAGAATGGGAAAGACTAGAGATCTCATACTGTATGATTCGACTTGTATGAGGCACACAGGTCAGCCAAAATCACAGAGAGATGGTGAGACAGTTTCCAGGGGCAGGGAGAGGCTGAGGGTTTAGCTTTATCTGGTGAAAAAGTTATGGAGATGTGATGAGGGCATGATGCTATGAATGTATTCAATAGCACTGAACCATATACTTAAAATAGTTCAGAGGGTAAATCTTATATGTATTTTATGACAGTGATTTTAATTGAGATATAGAGTTTACAACACAGTAATTCACAATTTTTAAAGCTTATACCCCATTTGTAGTTATTATAATTATTGGCTATATTCCCTGCACTGTACAATATATCCTTGTAGCTTATTTATTTTATACACAGTAGTTTGTATCTCTTAAACTTCTACCTCTATCTTGCCCTACCCCTTCCCTCTTAAAAAATTTTTCATTTATTTTCGGCTGGGCCATCCAGCTTGTGGGATCTTATCTCCTTGACCAGGGATCAAACCCAGGCCTAGCAGTGAGAGCATTGAGTCATAACCACTAGACTGCCAGGGAATCCCCCTAAGCATGCCTCTAAAGAATATAAGAAGGGCAGTTTACAGTTTGCAAAGATTATATCCATGTACAGTTATAAAAAAAACCCAAATAGGCAGAAGACCTAAATAGACATTTCTCCAGAAGAGACATACAGATGGCCAAAAAGCACATGCAAAGACACTCAACATTCCTAATTATTAGAGAAATGTAAATCAAAACTGCAATGAGATATCACCTCATACCAGTCAATATGCCCATCATCAAAAAGTCTACAAACAGTAAATGGTAGAGAGGATGTGAAGTAAAGGGATCCCTCCTACACCACTGGTGGAGGTGTAAAGTGATACAGTCACTGTGGTGAACAGTATGAACGTCCCATAAGAAATGAAAACCAGAGCTACCGTATGATCCAGCAATCACTCCTGGGTATATATCCAGAGAAAATCACAGTTTGAAAGGATACATGCACCCCAGTGTTCACTGACACACTGTTCACAATAGCCAAGACATGGAAGCAACCTAAATGTCCATCCGTAGATGAATGGATAAGAAAGATGTGGTACATACATATGATGAAATATTACTCAGCCATTAAATAGAATGATGTAATGCCATTTACAGCAATGAGGAAGGGCCTGGAGATTATCATAGTAAAGTGAAGTAATCCAGGCAAAGACAAACAGCATATGATATCACTTATATAGAGAATCTTTAAAAAATGATACAAATGTACTTGTTCACAAAACAGAAACAGACTCACAGACTAAGAGAACCAACGTATGGCTGCCAGGGTAGAAGTGTGGGGGGAGGGACAGAGTGGGAATTCAGAACTGACAGCACACACTGCTAGATTCAAAACAGAAAAGCAACAGGGACCGACTGTAGAGCACAGGGAGCTCTGCTCAGTATTCTATAGGAACCTAAATGAGACAAGAATTTGAAAGAGCACAGATACATGTAACCCCTTCCTGGATCACGGCCTTGCCATGGCAGAGGGGCTTGTGTAACTCAGTGCAGCTATGAGCCATGCCATGCAGAGCCACCCAAGGCAAACGGGTCATAGTGAAGGGCACTGGCAACATGCAGTCCACTGGGGAAGGAAATGGCAGCCCACTCCAGCATAACTGCCTGGAGAACTCCATGGACAGTATGGGCAAGACAAGAGCTACCACACTGCAAGATGAGTCTCCCAGGCTGGAAGGTGTCCTATACGCTACTGGGAAAGAGGAGAAGGCAGTCCCTAATATCTACAGAATGAAGTGGTCAGGCCAAAGTGAAAATGATGCTCAGCTGTGGATGTGTCTGGTGGTGAAAGTAAAGTCGGATGATACGAAGAACAATATTGCATAGGAACCTGGAATGTTAGTTCTATGAATCAAGCTACACTGGACGTGGTCAAGCAGGAGATGGCAAGACTGAACATCACCATTTTAGGAAACAGTGAACTAAAACGGATGGGAATGGATGTATTTAATTTAGAAGCCCATTATATCTACTATTGTGGGCAAGAATCCCTTAGAAGGAATGTAACAGCCCTAAAAGTCAACAACGGAGTCTGAAATGCTATTACTTGGACGCAGCCTCAAAAACGACAGAATGATCTGTTTGTTTCCCAGGCAAACCATTCAAATCACGGTATTCCAAGTCTATCCCCTACCACTGATGCTGAAAAAGCTAAAGTTGACCAGTTCTGTGAAAACTTAAAGACCTTCTAGAACTAATACCAAAAAATTAATGTTGTCCTTTTCATTATAAGGGATTGGAATGCAAAAGTAGAAAGTCAAGGGAGTGAAAGTCGCTCAGTCATGTCTGACTCTTTGCAACCCCATGGACTATGGAATTCTCCAGGCCAGAATACTGGAGTGGGTAACCTTTCCCTTCTCCAGGGGATCGTCCAAACCCAGGGATCGAACCCAGGTCTCCCGCATTGCAGGTGGATTCTTTATCAGCTGAGCTATAAGAAAGTCAAGAGATAGCCAGAAGAATAGGCAAGTTTGGCCTTGGAGTACAAAATGAAGCAAAGTTGAGTTTTGTCAAGAGAGCACACTGGATATAGCAAACACCCTTTTCCAACAACCAAAGAGATGACTGCACATGGACATCACCAGATGGTCAATACTGCGATCAGACTGATTACGTTGTTTGCAGCCAAAGATGGAGGAGCTCTATTAAGTCAGCAAAAACAAAACTTGGATCCAACTGTGGCTCAGATCATCAGCTCCTTATTGAAAAATACTGGCTTAACTTGAAGAAAGTAGAGAAAACCACCAAGCCTTTCATGTATGAGCTAAATCAAATTCCTTATGATTATTCGGTGGTGGTGACAAATACACTCAAGGGTTTAGATCCTGTAGACAGAGGGCCTGAAGAACTTATGGATGGAGCTTCATAACTTTGTATAGGAGGCAGTGATCAAAACCATCCCAAAGAAAAAGAAATGCAAGAAGGCAAAGTGGTTGTCTGAGGAAGCTTTACAAATGGCTGAGGAAAGAAGAGAAGTGAAGGGCAAAGGAGAAAAGGAAAAATATACCCAACTGAATGCAGAGTTTCAGAGAATAGCAAGGAGAGATGAGAAGGCCTTCCTAAATGAACAATGCAAAGAAACAGAACAACAGAATGGGAAAGACTAGAGATCTCATACTGTATGATTCGACTTGTATGAGGCACACAGGTCAGCCAAAATCACAGAGAGATGGTGAGACAGTTTCCAGGGGCAGGGAGAGGCTGAGGGTTTAGCTTTATCTGGTGAAAAAGTTATGGAGATGTGATGAGGGCATGATGCTATGAATGTATTCAATAGCACTGAACCATATACTTAACATAGTTCAGAGGGTAAATCTTATATGTATTTTATGACAGTGATTTTAATTGAGATATAGAGTTTACAACACAGTAATTCACAATTTTTAAAGCTTATACCCCATTTGTAGTTATTATAATTATTGGCTATATTCCCTGCACTGTACAATATATCCTTGTAGCTTATTTATTTTATACACAGTAGTTTGTATCTCTTAAACTTCTACCTCTATCTTGCCCTACCCCTTCCCTCTTAAAAAATTTTTCATTTATTTTCGGCTGGGCCATCCAGCTTGTGGGATCTTATCTCCTTGACCAGGGATCAAACCCAGGCCTAGCAGTGAGAGCATTGAGTCATAACCACTAGACTGCCAGGGAATCCCCCTAAGCATGCCTCTAAAGAATATAAGAAGGGCAGTTTACAGTTTGCAAAGATTATATCCATGTACAGTTATAATTATTGGCTATATACCCTGCGCTGTATTCTTATAGCTTATTTGGTTTGTACATAGTCGTTTGTACCTCTTAATCCCTGACTTCCATCTTGCTCCTCCCCCATTCCCTCTTTAAAAATATTTCTGAAGAAAGGAAGGGTTGGGGACAAGGATTTATGAATACTGCATAAATATTATTTGTCACGATAATAAAGGGGAAAAAAAGAAAAAGGAGAAATTTGAATAACTGTTGATTGCTAATGAGTAACATATGGGAGACAAAGCACATTTAAATTTTGTAAACCAAGGAGCAGATTCTACAATCCTCCTGTGTTTCTATAAGAACCTTCATTTATAAACATGCTTTCTTTCATCTTCAAGCCTGGAGGGGCGGCCTTTCCCTCACAGCTTTGCCTTCCAGAAGCGGTACTTCCCAAGACTGATACCTTTGACCACATGCACTTTCAAGTCCTTTCCAGTTGACCTGCCATGTATTTGGTGTGTATTTCTATGTAACAAATTATTCAAAACTTAATGACTTAAAACGACAAACATGTATCTCAATTACCATTCTGGTGGGTCAAGGATACAAGAGTGGCTTACCTGGGTTATTCTGGCGCAGGGTCTTTCACCAAGTGGGAGTGGCGTCGGGGAGACCCGAGGCTTCCTGCAGCCTTGACTGCGGCTCGTTAATGTGCCTTTGGCAGGAGCCTTCTCCTCTCCTGCTACTGGCTGGAGGCCTCGCTTCTTTACAGGGCTGCTTGAGAGNGGGTCTTTCACCAAGTGGGAGTGGCGTCGGGGAGACCCGAGGCTTCCTGCAGCCTTGACTGCGGCTCGTTAATGTGCCTTTGGCAGGAGCCTTCTCCTCTCCTGCTACTGGCTGGAGGCCTCGCTTCTTTACAGGGCTGCTTGAGAGTCCTCCCAGCAATGGCAGGTGGGCTCCCCTTAGTGATCTGGGAGAGAAAGAGAGAGGCAGAGAAGAGGATGTTACCTTGCTCTGAAACGATTGCTTTTCCTCTGTACCCTTCTCTTTCCTTTGTAAGAGGAAGTACTGCCCCTGAAGTACTTATATGTAAATCGAAAGTTGTAAGTTCTTTACATCTCCTTAGGATGTTGTAATGATGGGTTATAATTTTGTTTCTCCTTTGTAGATGATCTATATGGATTTTTGGAGGAAAAGTAGAATAATTTTTAATCAGGCAGCATAACTTAAAGGAAACAGGAAGTTCCCCAATCAATAATCTTTAATGTGACAATGAACAAACTGGTACAAAACCAAAAGACTGATTCATTGAATAAAATGACACTGACCATCCACCATGGAGACAGGATTTCCATGACTGTATAATCCGACTATCTTGTTCCGAGAGAAAACCGGTGTTATAACCAAAGGGGCCAGCCAACGTTATCACCAAAGAGTTCTCGGGTGATAACAGAACGTGTAAGAGTGCGATCAGTTGTGAAACTGGAACGTTTAGGGGCATAAGACTTCCTTGTGTGACCTGTGGTTAGCATGATGGCAGCCTGGCAGGGTGGGCTCATGAGCAAGCTAAAACTATAGCCTGTTGAGTGGAACTGTAGCCTGTAGGCTGAGTAAAACTCAGCCTTCTCTGCACTGTGTTATACAGTCTCAAACATACTCACATTGGTTGGGAATATGCACACACACCAGGATACAAACAATGGGGATGGAGCCCATGTCTGCCAGCATACATATTCACCCCTGCAGAGAGAGGCTTATGTGTCTGCCTATTCAAACACGCTCAGCCTGGTGTCTTATTGGAAGGAATCCTGGCGGACTGGGCAGGGCTCACACAGCACTGTCAGCCCTGGTGCTCTGTCCCACAGGGAGACACCTTCCTCCAGATCTTCACTTCTCTCAATCTCAAGTCATTCGTCTAGACCCTTAAGACAATTCTGAATTTTCCTATCGATATTTTCATAGTAATACTTTTGTTTAGGAAGCAACTTTTTTTTTTTGTAGTATTGACTTCAAATATTTCCAAGTGTGTTTCATCAAACTTCCTTATTACCATAAAATTTCAAAGACATCCTTTGCATTTCTAAGGTTATACGGGATGTCATATTCTGCTGAATTGTTTATGATCAACTTCAAAGATTTTTGAAAGTAGATAATTTTCTCTTAAGCTAGGTAGTATAACGGAGTATGTTTTCTTTAACTGTGTTTCAGAGGTGTCATTCTGTAAAGAAAAATGTCTGGTTTTCAGTGAAGAAATGACTATTCTGTTTTTCTAAAGCATGTCTTTGCTCCTGAAAAACTCGGCTGTGCACCTGAAGCTATCACGCTGTTAACTGGTCATACTCCAATATAAAATAAAAGGTTTTAAAAAGATGTTCAGATGAAAGAGATAATTAATTCAAGAGGTCAAATATTTAGCTGATACCCCTGATCATATTAAGGCACCAGGAAATTGACACAAGGAAGAGAAAATCTAGAGTTTAAACTCCAAAATAAGCCCTTTACGTAAGGATGGGAAACAAAATTCAGCAATTTGCAACTCACACGAGCCTAACCAGGGCCAAAGCAGAACCTTTTCTCCGATCTGTCGTGTGAACTCATAAAGTCCAGTCAGGAGCTCGTCTAGTCCTATGGCCCTAAGCTCTCTCTAAAAACAAGGGAAATTAACAGAGAAATCCTTCCATTAAGAGATAAAGGAGACCACGCAGTCCCATTGTATACCATAGAAAATCATTTGGAATAAATAAAATAGTCTCCCACCCTTGTGAAAAAGTCCCACTTGTCTCCCCAGGGGAGGAAACTAAATGCCTTTGGTTGAAGGGGACTATTGACAGAGGAGATGAGTTTTATCAAGGGTGCTGCTAGCAAATTTCTGGGTTAACTGGCATCATAAGAAGCCTGTAGCCAGGGCTTCCGGGGAGAAGGGGCTGGGCTCCAGAGAGCCAGGTTTAATTCAGAGGGAGCTCTCAGGGACTCGGGCAGGCAGGATCCTCGCAGGCTGAGAGAGAGAAAGCTGGTCTCTGGAGTCCTGTGTCAGGGGAGGTTTTTGATGCTGCATAGGGGCGCAGGGGGGTTTCTCTTAGGCTGCCTGGGGAGGGACCACTGGTGATGAATACTCAAACGGATGGCCTAATTGCTGCCCTAGGCCTTCTCCCTCCTGAGGAGATGACTTCTTTCTTTTAAAGACATGTTCACGCCCCTCCTTTCTTGACTGAAGCCCGTCTCTTGCAGGTTATGGGAGGAACAGCTTGGGTGAGGCAGAACCCTGGTGGTTTTGCAGCTTGAAACAGCTGCCATCACGTCTGTCCCAGACTGCCTCCCTCAGACACCTTGCTGGGCTCTGCTGTGGGGCAGGCCTGCCCCCTCAGAGGTGGGCTTCACTTCATGGGGCTCGAGTTATGGTGGCAGGTACATGAGAACAGCCCATCTTTTTGACCTCCTGCATGTACATAGGCTGAGCCTTGCTCCACACTGCTTCCCCCGGCACCCTTTTTTTTTTTTTTTTTTTACAGTTTCACCAACTACCTTGAATCATTATTAAAGATATAATACTTTTCGGAGGGGCTGCTCCTCCTGAGCCCCACTAATGAGATGCTTCATTCAGTCATGATGTTCAACTCACCAGTTCTCCTTGCCATTGTATATAATTGACTTTTCAGAAAGTAACCCAGCACAGCATCCTGTTTTTAATTCTTCAGAACCTGGGAAAAACATCTAAAAAATCCCCCATGCATAGGGGCTCCAATGTGTCACTCCCCTAAATTTATACTATGAGCGAGAGGGTAGAGTACAATAGCATATTCATGTCTGGAATTTGTGGATTAAATTTTCATGTCCTTAAAAGACATTTGTATCAAGAAGCTACAGGGACCATCACAGCAATAAACAAGATTGCTATAAACAGGTGATGTGATAAAGGTAACAGTCACCTATGTAACTATTAACCCACCTGTGAGTTCATCCTAAAGGAAATCAGTCCTGAATATTCATTGGAAGGACTGAGGCTGAAGCTGAAGCTCCAATACTGATGTGAAGAACTGACTCCTTGGAAAAAAATCCTGATGCTGGGAAAGATTGAAAGCAGGAGGAGAAGGGGACGACAGAGGATGCGAGGGTTGGATGGCATCACCGACTCGATAGACATGAGTTTGAGCAAGCTCCAGGAGTTGGTGATGGACAGGGAAGCCTGGTGTCCTGCAGTCCATGGGTCGCAAAGAGCTGGACATGACTGAGCGACTGGACTGAACGGAGATCCTGCCTTTTCAAAGGAGGGGGGCTTGGGGAAGCAGCACCCTCAGGACCCAGGAGGATCAGCCTTCCCGCCCTGGGTTTTGGGTCCTGACTGCTGCTGGGTAAGCAGTGTCTCGGCACTTCTCTGACGGGAAGGTGCTTTTGTGACGAAGTGTATTCGTGTTGGTGCGTGGCTTTAAACTTGGCACCCACCTATAATGATGTGTTTTACCGTTTTCCCTAATTAGTTTTTCTTACTAGCTCTTGGATGACTCCTGCACTCTATAATTATTTCTTTCACTGGCACTTATGCCGATATTGTACCCTTTGCCTAATAATTACTGTAATTACAGTCACTATATTTGAGTTTGGTGCCTGTGTGATAAACGGTTTTATTATGTGTTTGATGGAAAGTGATTTCTAAGTGGGTGTCTATAGGAAATTGTTGAGGTACTGCTCAGAGACATGTTAAAATGTTTTTGGATAATAAAGAATTTGATGAAGCTGTAACATGACAGAGGAAAGCAGCAGAGTGTGAAGTTAAATTCAAGGAAAATTCCTACAAACTAGGGATGACGATATTGATTTCTTTCCACCAGAGGGCGCCACAGACTACGCTCCGGCAACGGTGCCTGTCCTGGGCACATAAACACAATAATCTCAAATGGGTCCTTTAAGTCAAGATGGCAGAGTGGGAGGACATGGAGCACGGCTCAACTCACAAACACGTCAACAGCACATCTACCAGTGGAAAAACTCTCACAGAGCTCCTGCTGAACAGCAGCAGGGACACGGGATACTTGAAAGGACAAGAAAAACCCCTGCACAACCAGATAGGATGAAAGAAAAAGAACAGAGGAAACAGGACGGGCCCAACACCCGTGGCGGGAGCTGAAGAAGAAATGTTCCTGCATCTGGGGAAGCCCCCTTGTGGGAGATCAGCTGGGACAGAGGGCAGCTTCAGGGGCTTGGAGGAGAGCCCCTCAACCAGTCTGTAACAGGCAGGTCAGAGTGAGATGTACACATCTGGCCCGTGCCACAGCCCCGTGTGCCCGAACCTGGGACATGTGTCTCCTGGGGCAGATGGGGGCCGGGTGCTGGAAAGTGGGGTATGGAGAATAGGCTAAGGGAGCGGACTGCTGTTGGCTCTGAGGGTGAGTGGGCAGGAGTGAGGAGTTCCACAACAGGGAATGCTCATGGAGTGAGTCGGGGCCTCCCCGCCCACTTGCGGGCACTGTCTCTGCAGGCACTAGGAGGGGTTCGTACCCGCATGGGCATGCACACGCTGCCTGCCTCTGCCATCTCCACCCCCACCCCCACCCTCCACCACAGCCTCCACCCCCACCACCCTGGGCAGGCTTGTGTGCTCCAGGGCAGCCTCAAGAGCAAACACTTGTGGGTGACCCACACACAGAGGTGAAACCACAGCTGAGCCCCAGGGCCTGTCCAGCAAAGGGGGAAGAGCTGACATCTCTCCTCGTGGCTGTGTGAACTGTGGATTTACACCCTGACTCCCAGCTTTGTAAACACAGCGCCCATGGAGCATCTAAACAGGAAAAAATTACCCCTGCAGCTGAGACAGGTCTGGCTTTGCCCGCTGTGGGCACATAGACACGGAGACTGGGCCAGGCTCGAGGCAGAGCTGCTCCACAGGGCCCAGAGCAGGTTCAAGTACACAATCACTGTGGCCCCGGGACCCGACCTTAGTGGGTCTATGCTGCTGGCCGCCTGAGAGACTCCAGGGCCAGCTGCCGGCATACCTACAGCTAAGGTGGGCTCAAAAGAAGCGCCAGCAGCAGTGTACTCCGTGAGCCGGCACATCAGCTGAAAAGTGACCCAACAGAGCACGCTCACGGGCGAACAACCAGAGAAGGCACACTCAGTGGCTTCTTTCCAAGTGGGAGTGCTCCAAGCATGCGTACCGCATACCACAGGTCAGAAACAGCTAAGAAGCGGATCTGGGGGCTTCCGCTCCAACAGTTAGGGAGCAGGCTCCATTCCCGACGGCGTAATGATGACAACAGAGCAAAGAGGGGGGGGGTCCTATTCAACATCCAATGCAGGCTCTGGCCACCACAACACCAGTCACACTCTTATCAGAGGGGATTACAGCCATTCTATAGAGGAGAGAGGCGGTGGTCATCTATACTAAAAAGAGCCCTCACACCGAAAACTACTAAACCCACGCAGGCTACACAGGGGCGTTCCAACATAAAAAGAGCCCTCCAAGAGAGCCTGCGGGTCTGGTATCAGGAAGAAGAACCTCAGAGCAAAAGAGCCCTCCAAGAGAGTCTGCGGGTCTGGTATCAGGAAGAAGAACCTCAGAGCGTTTAGCTATGAAAGGGGATTGGGTTCAGGAGGTCTCAAGGCTGGGGGGCAGAGCGGAGAGACTACTCTTGGGGGTTGCACACACAAGGTCTCACCTGCATTGGAAATCAGCACAATGAATTCCCTTCATTACAAACCTGGGTTAGACCTACCTGGTTTTGGAGGGTTTCCTAGGAAGGCGAGGGTTTGCTGTAGCTCACTGTGAGGGCAAGGACACTGGTAGCAGATGTCACAGGGAATATTGATCAGCATGAACTCTTCCAGAGCCCCCCATATCGGCTCAAGACCTGGACCTGCCCAACAGCCCAAAGACTCCAGTGCTAGAAAGCCTCAGACCAAACAGCCAATAAGTAACGAACACAGCCCCACCCATGAAAAGACAGGCTGCCTAAAGTCGGACTGAGCTCACAGCCACCTCACAACATACCCCTTGACATGACCCTGTCCATCAGAGGAACAAGACCCCAGCTCCACCCACCAGGGGGCAGCACCAATTCTCCCACCAGAAAGCTGGCATAAGCCGCTAGATAGCCTGTTCCACCAGGGCACAGGTAGCAGAAGCAAGAACTACAGCCCAGCAGCCTGCAAAATGGAAGCTGCAGTCACAGAAAGACAAAACGGGATGGCAGAGGAATATGTCCCAGATGCAGGAGCAAGATAAAACCTCCATCTGCAAAGGATTCAGAGTAATGATAGTAAGGATGATCCAAAATCTCAGAAAAAGAATGGAGGCATAGACCAAGAAGATACAATATATTTGCAATAAAGAGATAGATTTTTAAGAACTAAAGAGATGAATAGGACAATAACTGAAATGAAAATACACTAGAATGAATCAGTAGCAGAATAACTGAGACAAAAGAATGAGTAAGTGACCTGGAAGACAGACTGACGGAAATCACTCACAGACAAGAATAAAGAAAAAAATGGGGGAAAACAGGCAAGAAAGACAGTCTAAAGAGACCTCTGGAGCAATATTAAAAACATCAACATTTGCATTATCCAGGTCCAAGAAAATAGAAAGGGAAAGGGCCTGAAAAAATATTCAAAGAGATTATAGCCAAGAACTTCCCTAACATGAGAAAGGAAATAGTCACCCAACTCCAGGAAGTGCAGAGAATTCCATACAAAATAAACCCAAGGAAGAACACACAGGAAAACATAGTAATCAAACTAACAAAAATGAAATGCAGAGGAAAATATTTAAAAAAACAAAAATAACATACAAGGGAATCCCCATATGGCTATCAGCTGGTTTTTCAGAAGAAACTCTGCAGACAGAATGGAGTGGCATGATATATTTAACGCAATGAAAGGAGAAACCTACAACCAAGAATACTCTACCCAGCAAGGCTCTAATTCAAATTTGATTGCAAAATCAAAAGCTTTACAGATAAGCAAAAGCTAAGAGAATTCAGCACCACCAAATCAGTCTTTCAAAAAATGCTAAAGGAACTTCTCTAGGTGGGATAAAAGAGGCCTCAGTTAGAAATAAGAAAATCATAAATGGGAGGGCAAACATATAGTAAATGTAAGAAATCACCTACACACAAATATGATATAAAAACCAGAAATTGTGAGAACAGGAGAGTACAAATACAGGAAATGGGAACTGCATTTGAAATTAAGAGATCGGCAACAACAGATCACTGTGTGTATATACACTGAAGCTAAGGTTCCTTTAGTCATGTCTGACTCTTTGCGACCCCATGGACTGTAGCCCACCAGGCTCCTCTGTCCAAGGGATTCTCCAGGAAAGAATACTGGAGAGGGTTGCCATGCCCTTCTCCAGATCTTTCCAGCCCAGGGACCAAACCCAGGTCTCTTATTCACCTGCGGTTCTTTACTACTAACGCCACCTTAAAGTGAATAGTGAAAGCCGCTCAGTTGTGTCTGACTCTTTGTGACCCCATGGACTGTCCGTGGAATTCTCCAGGCCAGAATACTGGAGTGGGTAGCCTTTCCCTTCTCCAGGGGATCTTCCCAACCCAGGGATCGAACCCAGGTCTCCCGCATTGCAGGCGGATTCTTTACCAGCTGAGCCACAAGGGAAGCCCACTAACGCCACCTAGGAAATCCATATATATATAGACTGCTATATCATAACCTCGTGGGAACTTCAAATCAAGAAAATACGATACACACACACACACAGAAGAAAAAGCAGCACAACACACCAGCAAAGATAGACATCCAAACACAGAGAAGAGAACAAAACAAGGGAAGAAAGAAGACAGACAAAGCAAACTGAAAACAATTGAGAAAGGGGCAACAGGAGCATATATGCCAATAACCACCTTAAATGTGAACGGATTAAATGTTCTGATCAAAAGACACAGACTGATTGAATGAATATTAAAAGCAAGACCTATATATACGCTGTCTAAAGAAGAATCATGTCACACTAGGAACAAATACAGACCGGAAGTGAGGGATAAAAGAAGGTATTCCATGCAGATAAACATGGAAAGAGTGCTGATGTCCAATACTCACATCAGACAAAATAGGCTTTAAAATAAAGACTCTTACAAGAGACAAGGAAGGATGCTACACAATGGTCAAAGGAAAAATCCAATAATAAGACATGAAACTTGTAAATGTAAGATATTCACCCAACAAGGAGCACCTCAATATATAAGACAAATGCTAACAGCCATAAAAGTGGAAATTAACACTAAGACACAGCAATAGGAGGGACTTAACACAGCGTTTACATCAGTGGAAAAGTCATCCAAGCAGAAAATCAATATGGAAACACGGGTCCTACATGACACTTTAGCCCAGGTGGGATTAATTGGTATTTATAGGGGATTCCGTAGCGTCGTGGGCTTCTTTGGTGGGTCAGATGGTAAAGAATCTGCCTACAATGTGGGAGACCTGGGTTCGATTCCCGAGCTGGGTGCACATGGAACACTCTCCAGGATAGATCGTGTAGTGGGCCACATATCAAACCTTGGTAAATTTAAGAAAATTGAAATCACATCAAGCATCTTTTCTGACCACAACCCTGTGAAACTGAAACTGAAAGTCGCTCAGTCGTGCCCAACTCTTTGTGACCCCATGGACCATAGGCTGTCAGGCTCCTCTGTCTCTGGAATTTTCCAGGCCAGAATACTAGAGTGCATAGCTGTTCCCTTCTCCAGGGGATCTTCCCAACTCAGGAACTGAACCCAGGTCTCCTGTAATGTAGGCAGATTCTTCACCATCTGAGCCACCGGAGATGCCCACAATGCTATGACATTATAAATAAATTACAGGAAAAAAATGTAAAAATATAAACATGTGGAGACTAAACAATAGGTCACGAAACAAAAAAATGGATCACCAGAGAAAATCAAAGATAAAATGAAAAATACCTAGAGACAAATTAGAATTAAAACACAGTGATCCAAAGCCTATGGGATGCAGCAAAAGCAGTTCTGAGAGGGAAGTTTATAACACTACAATATTATCTCAAGAAATAAAGGAACAAAAATCTAAAATAAACTACCTCACTTTATACCTAAAACAACTAGAGAAAGAATAACAAACAAAATCCCAAGTTAGTAGAAGGTAAGAAATCATAAGGCTCGGGGCAGAAATACATGAAATAGAGGTGAACAAAAGAATAGCAAAGATCAAATAAACTAAAAGCTGTTTTTCTGAAAAGATAAACTATACTGATGAAACTCTAGCCAGATTCATCAAGAAAAGAAAAGGAGAGGATTCAAATCAATACAATTAGAAATGAAAAAAAGAGAAGTTACAAAGAACATCACAGAAATACAAAGGATCATAAGAGACTACTATAAGCAACTATATACCAGTAAAATTGACCACTTAGAAGAAACAGACAAATTCTTAAAAGGATACAATCTCCCAAGACTGAACCAGGAAAAAATAGGAACTATGAACAGATCAATCACAAGGACTAAAATTGTGATTAAAAAACTTACATCAAACAAAAGTCCAAGACCAGATGGTTTCGCAGGAGAATGAGAATAGCTAATATCTATCCTTCTGAAACTCTTCCTAAAAACTGCAGAGGAAGGAACACTCCCAAGCTCTTTCTACAAGGCCACCTGGTAACAAAACCAAAGATACCACAAAAAAGAAAATGACAGGCCAATTATCACTGATAAGCATAGGTACAAAAATTCTCAACAAAATACTAGCAAACCAAATCCAACAATGTGTTAAAGGATCATACACATGATCAAGTGGGATTTATCCCAAGGATGAAAGGAATCTTCAATATACACAAATCAAACAGTATGATATACCACATTAACAAATTGAAGAATAAAAAACCATATGATCATCTCAATAATTACAGAAAAACCTTTTGACAAAATTCAACATCCATTTATGATAACAACGCTCCAGAAAGTGGGCAGAGAGGGAAACTACCCCCAGTATAATGAAGGTCACATATGACAACACAGGTAACATCATTCTTAATGATGGAAAACTGAAAGTACTTCCTCTAAGATCAGGAGGAAGACAAGGGTGTCCACTCTCACCACCCTTATTTTTATTTTATAGTTTTAGAAGTCTTAGCCATGGCAATCAGAGAAGAAAAATAAGTCAAAACTGGAAAAGAAGTAAAACAGTCGCTGTTCACAGATGACATGATACTGTGCATAGAAAATGCTAAAGATGCTACCAGATTGGAAGAATCAATATTGTCAAAACGTCTATACCATCCAAGGCAATCTATAAAATTTCCATTGGCATTTTTCACAGAACTAGAACACAAAGTTTTACAATTTGTATGGAAAGACAAAAGACTCTGAATAACCAAAGTAATCTTGGGAAAGAAAACGGGAACTGAAGGAATCAGACTCCCTGATTTCAGACTATATTACAAAACTAAAGTCATTGTAATAGTAGAGGATGGGCACAAAAGCTGAGATGTAGATCAACGGAACAGGATGGGAAGTCCAGAGACAGACTCATGCGCCTGCGGTCACCATCTATGGCAAAGGAGGCAAGAACATACAAGGAAAAAAGACAGTCTCTTCAATAAGTGGTATTGGGAAAACCAAACAGCTACATGTCAAATAATGAAATTAGAATTCTTCTTAACGCCATGCACAAGAATAAAGCCAAAACAGGTGAAGACCTGACTATTAGGGCAGAACACTGTCTGATATAAATCGCGGCAGTATTTTTTTGGTCCACCTCCTAGAGTAATGAAAATAAAAACAAAAATAAACAACAGGATATAATTAAACTCAAAAGCTTTTGAACAGCAAAAGAAATCATAAACGAAATGAATGGGAAAAAATATTTACAAACTATGCAAAAACCAAAACTGCAAACAGTTCAGTTCAGTTCAGTTCAGTCCGACTCTTTGCGACCCCATGAATCGCAGCACGCCAGGCCTCCCTGTCCATCACCATCTCCCGGAGTTCACTCAGACTCACGTCCATCGAGTCCGTGATGCCATCGCCCACAAAAAATGGTCAGAAGATCTCAAGAAACATTTCTCCAAAGAAAACATACAGATGGCCAAAAGCACATGAAACGATGCTCAGCATCACTATCAGAGAAATCCAACTTAAAATTATAATGAGATATCACCTCACACTGGTCAGAATGGCCACCATCAAAAAGTCTATAAAAAATAAATGCTGAAGATGGTGTGGAGGAAAGGGAACCCTCCTTCACTGCTGGTGGAAATTTAAGTTGGTATAACCATCATGGACGACAGTATGGAGGTTCCTTTAAAAAGCTAAATATAGAATTACGTAAGACCCAGCAGTCTCACTTTTCAGCATATATCCAAAGAAAACCATAATTTGAAAGTATGTGTGCATCCCAATGTTCATTGCATCACTAAGTACAATAGCAAAGACATAGAGGAAACCTAAATGTCCTTGGATAAAGAAGATATGGTACATAAATATATAGTGGAATACTACTCAGCCATAAAAATGAAATAGTGCCATTTGTAGGCACATGTATGGACCTAAAGATTATCATACTAAGTAAGTACACTAGAGAAAAAAAATCATGTGATATTACCTACAAGTGCAGTGCAATAAGAAAAATACAGATGGACTTATTTACAACACAGAAACCAACTCACAGATCTTGAAATCAAACTTACAGTTACCGAAGCAGAAACGGGGCGGGGGGAGTGATAAATTAGGAGATTCTGACTAACATATACATGTACTACTATATACAGAATAGATAACCAATAAGAACCTACTGTATAACACAGAGAAGTCCACTCAATATTCTATAGCAACCTGTATGGAAAGAGACTTTGGAAAAGAATATATATACATTGGCTTGGCCAGGAGATTCATTTGGGTTTTTTCTGTAACATCTTATAGAAATGTCTTCAGCCAATCATATATATTATATCTATAACAAACTTTTCGGCCAACCATATATCTATGAATGTAAGCATATTCATGTTTATGACTATGTTTATGCTGCTGCTGCTGCTGCTAAGTCACTTCAGTCGTGTCCGACTCTGTGTGACCCCATAGACGGCAGCCCACCAGGCTCCCCCATCCCTGGGATTCTCCAGGCAAGAATACTGGAGTGGGTTGCCATTTCCTTCTCCAATGCATGAAAGAGAAAAGTGAAAGTGAAGTCGCTCAGTCTGTCTGACTGTTAGAGACCCCATGGACTGCAGCCCACCAGGCTCCTCCATCCATTGGATTTTCCAGGCAAGAGTACTGGGGTGGGGTGCCATTGCCTTCCCCGACTATGTTTATAAACATATATATATATATATATATATATCTGATTCACTTTGTTCACCTGAAACTAAGACAGCATTGTAAGTCAACTATGGCCCAATAAATTTTTTTTTTTAATTGGAGGAAGAAAAAAAGTAGCTCTGCTTAAGAGTTTTGTTTCAAAGAAAGATTCTATTTTTTTTAAGATCTAATGAGCTCTATTAGTTTTCAATAAGGTAGGATTTATGATTAAAACACTGACTTGACTCTATACCCTCTGACATTTTTACCCTCTGGATGGAAAAACAAAAAACAAAACCAAAACTTGCAGTACCTATATAGGTACTTCTGCGGGATCATTTATTTAGAGATTGGGTGATGGAAACCTTTGGGCTCCTGGAGCTTTAGGATGTTGTTCACCTACAATGTTGTCCATTGGGATTCATCTAGCACAATATTTGGAATCTGTGGAACCTGTGAGTTGTCCTAGGTTCTGGTTTCCAAGAAAGCTGCCCAGAAGTAAGGCCCTGCCCTCCAGGCATTTCTCTAGTTCTGGCAGTTGAGTGCAGTCATTCAATTCCAACCCAGCAGTGCCACCCCCATTCTGCTCCACATAGACGTTGCCCCAGCCCCCACTTACAAAGTATTGAAACCCAGGCTTTGCCCCCGAGCCGCTGACACTCAGAGGCTAGCTAGCCCTTTCGTTTGCTTCAAACGCTGGATCTGTAAAGACAGATTTATACTTGTACTCCTTTAGTGCTCTGAGGGGCAAATTTTATGAGCTGAGAGCTGACTGGCAGTCTCCTGTGTATGTTCAATAAGGCAAAGTGCTTGTGAGTATCACCCCCATGGCTGTGTTCTGCCGGTTGGTGAGGACTGAAATAGTGCATGTGGAAATCGAGTGCCACTGGAAATGCATGGACCGGCCGAGATCACAGCCCAGCATAAGTTTCACGTGAAGATGTGATTTCCCTCCCCCTGAGAAGCATTGCATGTGTCTCCTAGCCTGTAACAAGGGATTTCTACCAGGGCACTGCGGGGGAACGCAACGCACAGTAAGGAAGGCACCAGGTTTCCAGAGTCTTAGACTGGCCAGGGGATGCTTTCAAGTGATGGAATGATGACTCCTAAATGTGGAAAAAGCAATGCTTTGGAACAGTTTAAGCCACTTCCTGGTTTTAATACAGGATTTTCCACAGTCACTTTGTATCCGAGAAGTGTGTCTGATGCAGACACAGCTTTGACAGCTGAGTGGACCTCTGAGGCCTGCAGGACATGCCTGTCTTCCCAGGACTCTGGATAGTGACTGTAATTGTTTCTGTTCATACAGGAATTAAGGCACTATTAAACCAGTTTCAGAGAAGGCAATGGCACCCCACTCCAGTACTCTTGCCTGGAAAATCCCATGGACGGAGGAGCCTGGTGGGCTTCCGTCTATGGGGTGGCACAGAGTCGGACACGACTGAGTGACTTCCCTTTCATTTTTCACTTTCACGCGTTGGAGAAGGAAATGGCAACCCACTCCAGTGTTCTTGCCTGGAGAATCCCAGAGACAGGGGAACCTGGTGGGCTGCCGTCTATGGGGTCGCACAGAGTCGGACATGACTGAAGCGACTTAACAGCAGCAAACCAGTTTCAAAACAGACTTCCCTTTCATTTTTCACTTTCACGCGTTGGAGAAGGAAATGGCAACCCACTCCAGTGTTCTTGCCTGGAGAATCCCAGAGACAGGGGAACCTGGTGGGCTGCCGTCTATGGGGTCGCACAGAGTCGGACATGACTGAAGCGACTTAACAGCAGCAAACCAGTTTCAAAACAAAGAAATAGACATTCCGCAGAGCATTATTTTGTTAGCAAATAAGACTTTTCTTGTGGCTTCCTTCCCCTCCCCTATAATATCAAGTTTTCCTTTTTCTAATCTTTCTCAGTTCTATTTCATGTCACCTATAAACCTCAGATATGCAGATGACACCACCCTTATGGCAGAAAGTGAAGAGGAACTAAAAAGCCTCTTNGGCTTTCTGAAGAAAGCATCTTCTCTCCATCCTCCTATGTAAATAAGGTATTATCCATACAGACTCCTGCAAACCAGCGCAATCTCTCCGGAGTGCCTTTTAGCGCCTCCCAAGTTCAATCCCACCCGGTGTATTTGCTCTTCTTACTGCTTCAGGGATTCTGAGAAGGCTTTCCATTTGTTTTCAGGACTCTTGGGCTTTCTCCCTCTAGTAGCTATAATTCGAGGTCGATTTCTCATTCTGGACTAAGATTCCTGAGAGGGACCTGCAGATTCCACATCTGAGGGGAACCCCAACTGGTTAAGTGGAATTTCATTTCCACTGACTGGAGGGCAACCTAAGGATAGCCAGGGCCTCTAAAGGTTCTTCCCAAGGTTCTGTATCAGGGGTTTCCAGTGTCCACACTCCCTACCAACCTCGGTCATTACAAGTAGCCCACGGGGGAGTTCTAGTCACAACAGTTCGTCATATACTTGGCTTTCTGATGTCAATTTCAACGCCCCATCCCGCACGTGCTAATCAGCCAGCCATATCTTGGGACTTTCGAGTACTCTGTGTCATGCCAGTTAACACTGCGTGGCAGTCCAAAGCAGTTGGCTCGGGCTACATCCGTGCCTGATGTGGAGAGAGCTGAAGGGCTCTTGACCACACTCCACTCAGTGCAAGGTCAACACTGCTAAACATCGGCTGAGTGCAGCTCATCTGTGCTGCCTGCAGGCAGAGACTCCCTGCCACTGCATGGGTGCAAACCTCAGCCCAGCCAGGGCCACCAGGGAATGCAGCAGCCTCGGGGTGGGGGCCCCAGATCCCACTGTATCCAACTGACCAAACGAACCCATATCCCACCCAGAATATAATTCTTTTTTTCTGCTGAAAAATATTTGAAAATTTTTTTTTATGATTTTGTTTAAAAGTGATGAATTCTGATGTTATAATTTTCTTTTTGTACTTCAGAGCCAATACTTTTAGGTCAAAGCCAGTTGCGAGGTCAAAGAGACTGTGCCTATAATGGGCCCAGAGCAAGTCTCGCTTCTGAGCATCAAAATTCAGGTCCTGATGCTGTGGAAGGGANTTTTTTTTATGATTTTGTTTAAAAGTGATGAATTCTGATGTTATAATTTTCTTTTTGTACTTCAGAGCCAATACTTTTAGGTCAAAGCCAGTTGCGAGGTCAAAGAGACTGTGCCTATAATGGGCCCAGAGCAAGTCTCGCTTCTGAGCATCAAAATTCAGGTCCTGATGCTGTGGAAGGGAGCCTGGCTTCTTCTCAGGCTGGCACTCCAGGAGAGAGGGATAACAGGAGGGAAGGGGGAGGGGAGGAAAACCCCTAAGCTGGGGGGAAGGACTTTCAGCACTAAGAAGGAAAGCAAGACACGTGTGTCTTCGACAAAGATGACTCCACTTTGTGCCAAGGACAGAGCGGAGCCTGGTGGGAGACCTGGAGTTGGTTATTCTTTCCTAAAGAGCATGAAGCAGAGAAGGGAATCCCTTTTCTGCACTGGGACCTGCTGGGAAATTGCAGCGTGAGGGAAAATGATCTGATTCCTGACCTATCAGTGAGCTGTTGAGAGAGAGAGAGGAATGGCCAGGAATACACCCCCACCTCTAAAGGCTGCCTAGGAAAATGGCGACGGTGGGTCAGCTCTTGGTGACAAGGTAGAGCAGAGGTGGGCTACAGTGGCACACACAGGCTGGGGCACCAGAGGTTTTTTGTATGTGTGCCTTTTAACGAGTCTGGCTTTTACTGGGAAAGGCAGTTGCCCTCTTTGGCGCTGAGGTATGGAAGGTAAGGAAACAAGGTGGATCAATGCAAACAAATTCCCATCAGTTCCAATGAGAAGGAAGAGATCAATGAAACAACACAAATGAGATTTAGGTAAGTCAGATCCTTATTGAGCTGATAAATTTCTGGGATAATCAAAATGTCAGAGGTTTTCCTTTTGGAAGATTATATTAGGCTGTTTCTTCCTGAATCCCCGCTGGCCAGTCCTAAGCTACTCGGTCTTCTTAAGCCAGCTATAAATGGCCCTTACCCCTTTGTCTGTTTCTGTAGGAATTTCTCCTCTCCCAAGTAGGAGCATGGAAAAGAGGAAACTCAGACTGTCTTTGAAGCAATATGAAGGCCCTTGTCAAAAGCCCAGGGCCCTGGACTGGCTCAGGCCTCCCCTCTTGGAATGTTACCTGCCTGGAGAGCTGAGCTGAGCTGAGTCTTTCAAGTTGCTTTTTATGTCACGTTTGGGAGATCAAATTGAGCAATATCATCCCAAACACTAACAGTAAAAGAAAAAAATAATCATGATGATCTTGAAACTTGAGCCCAGTCACGGCCAGAAGTATTCCTAATTTTCTTGACTGAGAAAAGAAATGATTTTGATTACTTTCAGTAACTTTTGTGATGGTGATGATATAGGTGAGAGTGGCCTCCTGTGGCCCTTCAGCCACGTGGAAGCTCAGGTCTCCCTTTCTCAGCTCACCTGATGCCCTTCTGCTTTTGTTCCTAGAGCTTAGCTCTAGTCCGTCAGCTTCTGAGAAGAGCTCAGCTTCTGAGGTCAAAGTGTCGGAATCTGACATGGGCTCTGTGCTTTTTTGCCTTTGACCGTGGGCAGTGATTTAACCCTGGTTCTCAGTGTTACTAGGCTTCCCACATGATGCTAGTGGTAAAGAATCCGCCTGCCAACGCAAGACATGTAAGAGACACAGGTTTGATTCCTCAGTTGGGAAGATCTCCTGGAGAAGGGCGTGGCAACCCACCCCAGCATTTCTGCCTGGAGAATCCCATGGACAGAGGAGCCTGGTGGGCTACAGTCCATAGGGTTGCAAAGAGTCAGATATAACTAAAGTGACTGAGCATGCAAGCATGCGTGCTCAGTGTTATCATCTATAAAATGGGAATATTAATGGTGCCTTCTTCCTAGAGCTGTTGGGAGAGTCAAAATGATCCATGAAAAGCACTTAGGGACTTCCCTGGTGGTCCAGTGGTTAAGAC
>SJYX01002069.1:273495-286888 GCA_006410675.1 Oreotragus oreotragus
GAATATATATTTATATATATTTATTTATTTTTTTTTTTTTTTTTTAATAAAAAGGGTTAAAGGGGTTATTATGCCCCAGATCCCATCACGATGCTACAGGTTCCTGTGTGTTACTCTGGCCAAGATTCTACATGTTGCAACTGAGACGCGATGCAGCCGAAGAACTGAATATATATATATATATTTTTTTTTTTTTTAAATAAAGAGGGTTAAAGGGATTATGTTAAGCTCCAGATCCCATCACAATGCTAGGGGTTCCTGTGTGTTACTCTGGCCTACGTTAAAAGGGGTCCTTTGCTGTTCTTCAGTGAAAGCAATGCACCAGAACGAGAGGTTTTGAATTCACTCCAAATTTTATTAACCTGCTGTCTCGCGCTGCGGAAAGTAATTCCCCATCTCTCGGCTTTACATACTAAACTGCTGAAAGATTCACAGCACTCACAAAGGTAGAGTTAGGCTTTCTAGATGTTTAGAGATGTCTACTAGTATGCTGCCTTTCTTCTAAAGCAGTCTAGATTCTGACACTAATCAGGTGTTGTCTACTTATTAACTGCTAGATGATGAATGCTTTTCCTGAGTTTTGAAGTTCTAGGGAAGGAACTGTGAGGCATAATCACTATTGGCAGTGAACAATACACATGATGAACAGAATGCTAAAACTCTCAAGATAGTTCTGTAGCATATTTTTAGCTATTTCCCTGGTGGGACTGGAAAAAGGGATCTAAACTGAAAGGTACCACCAACATAAAGAAACATTGATACGTCTGAATTATCAGTATGGATCTTCAGGATGTCATGTGAGTTGTGATTTAGGAAGAAATGATAAGTTTCTGTATTAGCTAATTTGTATCCAGAAAAGTCAGTTTCCAGAACCATGGTCAGTCTGCCCTAGAAATATTCTACTGACTCAGGAAGACATATAAAATCTGCTCTTTGCTTAGGAAAAGAATGGTTAAGGACTTGGAAAAGAATAAAACATTGCACACAGCACTTTAAAGCATCACTTCCCAGCAGTTTTAGAACTATTTCCTAAAGTCTGTAGACAGTGCCAGGGTACCAAAGCAGCAGTCCTTGGTGCTCCCGCTCCAGGCAGCTTCCATGGCAAGATGTCTGAGTTCTCAGCCTGATCATGCCAATACCCAACCACCCCCAGACATTGTGAACTTTGTTTTAGAGACATTTTTCCCTTCCTTATCTCTAGGTGGGTTAAAAACAGACAATTTTACTGATTATAGGAAGTAACTTCATCGCACTAGAAAAAAGAATGCATTTCATTGATTACCTATAGGTGCTAGGTAACCAGAGAATAATTATCCTCCATACTTAGAAGGTGTTCTCATAGTCTGTTGATTCCAAGTCAGGAATCAAAGAATTCTAAGTCGGGAATCAGGAACCAAAGACCCATTTTTATAGCAGTTTTTTCAGATAGATGTAAATTTATTTGATTTTTTCTAAATGACTTCTGTATGCTAAGAACCATCTAGGGCTCTCCAAGTCTTAGGTTCTTTTTCTTTCTTTTCTTTTTTAACAACATTTAGGAGTGGAGAATCTAGAAAATTCAAAAAAGTCTTTTTTGAGACCAGAATTGTTTTGACTCTGAAGGAATAAAAGTCAATTTTATATGGCTTAAGTGCAAAGGAAGGGATGTATTTGGGTTAAAAATGGAGCAGCAGGCAGGGAAAGGATGCAACTGAGCTCAGAAACTCTCTCCTTTTAGGCCACACTGCTACAATGCTGATTTATGTCCAACTCCTAATTAAAAAAAAAAAAAAAAAAAGACCTAAAAGACCCAGAGGAAGGGCTTTGATATGCTCAGAGTGAAAGGGAGAATGAGAAAAGTAAGAAAATCTAGCATTCCCAGGAGAATTAGACAGTAACCACAAAGACGATAAAATGAATGTCATTCTCAGAAGAAATGGGGTTTGAAGCTGACAAAGCAAGAGTTGTCCACAGTGAAATCTCACTGAATCTTTTAGCATTTGCAACGTGTAGATGATAAAACAGATTTAGAGAAGGGCAGTCATTTGCTCAGGGTTATGCAATTCCTAAGTGAGGGACCTGTGATTGGAATCTGGACTTTTTCTCTCAGCCTCTTCTTTTCTTTATATTATGTAATCTACTGGCTTCTTGGGCTCCAAAATCACTACAGATGGTGACTGCAGCCATGAAATTAGAAGACGCCTGCTTCTTGGAAGGAAAGATATGACAAATCAAGACAGTGTTTTTAAAAGCAAAGACATCACTTTGCTGACAAAGGTCCATACAGTCAAAGCTATGGCTTTTCCAGTAGTCATGTACAGATCTGAGAGTTGCACCACAAAAAAGCTGAGCGCCAAAGAACTGATGCTTTCAAATTGCAGTGCTGGAGAAGACTCTTGAGAGTCCTTTGGACAGCAAACCAGCCAATCCTAAAAGAAATCTACCCTGAATATTCATTGCAAGGACTGATGCTGAAGCTGAAACTCCGGTCTTTTGGCCACATGATGCAAAGAGCCAACTTATTGAAAAAGACTCTGAGGCTGGCAAAGACTGAAGAAGAAGAGGGCAACAAAAGATGAGATGGTTAGAGAGCATCACTAATTCAACGGACATGAACTTGGGCAAACTCTGGGAGATAGTGGAGCACAGGGAAGCCTGGCATGCTACAGTCCATGGGGTTGCAAAGAGCTGGACACAACTTAGCGACTGAACAACAAAATCTACTGACTAGCAGTGTAGGTGTGTTAGTGTTTGTCAGATGAGACTGTAATGAGTGTCAGATGACACTGTGATTCTGTAAGATTTGGGGGAGGACACATGGAAGTTCTCTGTGGTCTCAGGTTTGGGATTTGCCTTAAGGAGTCTGTGAGGAATGCCAATGAGTCATTTCTTCTTGAAGATGTAGGCTGTGCTAGGCCTCTGAATTATAGAAAGGAGAAAAAGAAATGGTATGACTAATTAACTAAATAATTATGAACTATTAAGTGTGCAAAAAGGAAAACTACCTGATGCCGTGAGAGTATGTAGAATCATATAAGGTGTGCTTGTTGTGTATGTGTGTGTGTGTGTGTGTGTATGTGTGTGTGTTTAAAGACTGGGGCTGTGTACTTATGGAAGTTTTCCTTGTGGATGATTCAAAGGTTACTTAAGTTAGAAGTTGGTTAATTCTGAGTCAATTCCTAAATGCTCTTGATTTTCTTTCTAGGAGTCATCTGATTTTAGGACTCATACTTTGAAGTGTGAGAAACTTGAATTTATTTCCTAAGAAATACATTCATTAAAGGCCAGTGAATGTCAGTTTCTGTATCAGCTAGCTACTGCTGTGTAACAAATCAGCTCCAGGAAAGCCAGTGGTATAGGTCCAGTTCAAACTCAAAGGCCTGAGGACCAGGAAAGGCAGTGGTAGATTGTTTGGTCAGAGTCCAAAAGCCCAAGAGCCAAGGGCTCCAGTGTCCAAGGAAGGAGAAGATGATGTCCCAGCTCAAGCAGAGAGCAAACTTGCCCTTCCTCTGCCTTGTTGTTCTATTTATCTATGTACCCAGGCCCTCGGTGGACTGGCTAATGCCCACCTGCTTTCGTGAGGCTGATCCTCTTCAGTCTGTGAAATTAAATGCTAATATCTTCCAAAAACACACTGAGACACACCCACAAATACATCTCTTAGCCCACTCAAGTTGACATCTAAAATTAGCCATTATACCAAGTGATCATAGATTTTTCTGTGTCTTCATTATATTCATTATAATTTTTCCACTCACTGGGGAAAAATTAAGACTATTTGAAAGTGATTTGGCCCACTGTTTCCCTTCTATGAATCTTAAAGTTGACTTAATGATTATCCTCATTTTAGGCCACATTTTTATCATTACTTCATGTAGGTCCTTTGTTTTGTATTTAAATTTTTTTTCTCCTTAATTCTCATAACTCAGTCTCCTTCTGTTCCCTTCTCTGCCTTTGGCAATGATTCCAAATCTTAAATGTGGAGTTGTCCCTTGGTATTTGCAAGGGATTGGTTCCAGAAGTCCCTGTGGATACCAAATTCTGAGGATGCTCAAGTGCTGGAAGCCAGCATGGGGAATCCCGCCTGTGGCAAAGGTCATGGGGAAGGGGCCTGACATGCAAAGGTGGGATCAGGCTTTGTGGGCCCCCCCTGGAACTCCTTGAGCATCTACTCCAAAACCAGAATCTGTCTGTCTTATTATTTTATAACTTTCACCAACTCCTCTGACATTAACAGGGGGCTATCCCCGACCACCCTTCTCTGGAAAAAGTCAACTTAGAGCTCCAGTTAATAGTCTCCTGCATATAAAAGGAGTGTCTCAGCTCAAACCCCTCTGATGGCTCTCTAACTTGCCTGAAAGGTTTACCCGGATTTTTACAACTACACATGTGATTGTTTACAGCCCCTCAACTGCAAGAGGCATGAGGCTTAAAACATCTTAAAGATATAGAGCCTTTTTAAAGAACTAAGAATTATATTGGTGAAGAGTTTCATTGTTGAGTTAATGACTGCCACCAGACCTCCATATCCTTTATCTTTTAGGCACCTGGAGGATATTAATCAATGTAATTGGGATATATAAAAAGGAATATAGTAGTTTTAATGTTAGCAATACTAGACTTTTGAGTTAATGAATTTTCTCTTTGTTATAAATCACTGTACTCTCTCTTTCCTTGTTATAAATTTTTGTGTCCTTGCTATTTAAGAATGTAACTTTATTTAGTGCTTTCTGAGAGTGGCACCAGACTTTAGTAAGAACAACACTTTTAGGGCAAATACGTTTTCTGGTTGACGGACCCTTATCAGAAACGGGCCATAAAATGCTAATAGGCCTCCTGGCCGGAAGATTAGGTAAATCACCTAAGACCTGTGTATACAGCTAAGTATGCAGAGACAAAGCCTGGTCTCGATAAGGGTCAGGGCTGCTGACCCTGCATGACTTCATATTATCCATTGATCTCTATGTACAACTTAAACTATAAAAGCTTTCCTGGAAAACAAAGAGACGGACCAGTTTCTCAGAAATCTGGCTCCCCCCGTGTCTTCTTTTCTTTCTTACTCTATTTTCTGGCCGATTCCCATCTGGAGCATAGAGGCTCGCCGTGTCTACTTACTTGCCTGGGCTTCTAAGACCCACACGAGAGGGAGCCTAAGGTGGGGCACCCTCCACTATTCAAGTGGGCGCCTGCGGCCTTACACAGACAGTGTAAGTCCCTTGTCTCGGGGCTTTATTGGCTTTCTATGTAAAGCAAGGAATACAGCCTCTTTTTCTCCTCTATGTTCTCTCCTCTCTCTCACTGCACTATTTTCCCCTAATCTCCCTTTGTATCTCTTAATAAATAAATCTCTCCTCACCGACGCAGTCTCTCTCCTTTGAATTACCCTGGATTCACCGGGGCTGGACCCCAGCACTCAAGTCCTGTATATAAAATGACCACAGTATTTATAGACAACCTATGCACATCATGCTGTACACTTTAAATCATCTCTAGATTTCTTATAATACCTAAACAATACAAATGCTATGTAAATAGTTCCCAATGAATGATAAATTCAAGTTTTGCTTTTTGAAAATTTCCGGAATTTTTCTGGAATATTTTTGATTCCTGGTTGGTTGAATCCATAGATGTATAACCCCTGCACTCAGCAATTCTCTAATTACATTCATGTATGTCACCATGCATATGTGTCATCTATTTCTTATTATTGCTTTTAATATATAGTGTTTAGGGGTTTTCACCCCCCATTGGGTTGAGACTCAGACTGCTTCCAGTTCTCCATGAACACAAATAACCGTTAAAAGAAAATATACATATTATCTTATGTGCCAAATCTTATGGTACCATTCCAAGCAGTCTGGTATGTCTATATGCCATTAATACAGTGTTTAAAGGTTTAAAGAAGGGGAAAGACTCAGCTGTATTTTTAGAAGTGACTAGATGTCAGAACGTGGTCCACTGGAGAAGGGAATGGCAAGCCACTTCAGTATTCTTGTCTTGGGAACCCCATGAACAGTATGAAAAGGCAAAATGATAGGATATCAAAAGAGAATCTCCCCAGGTCGTTAGGTGCCCAATATGCTACTGGAGATCAGTGGAGAAATAACTCCAGAAAAAATGAAGGGATGGAGCCAAAGCAAAAACAATACCCAGTTGTGCATGTGACTGGTGATAGAAGCAAGATCCGATGCTGTAAAGAGCAATATTGCATAGGAACCTGGAATGTCAGGTCCATGAATCAAGGCAAATTGGAAGTGGTCAAACAAGAGATGGCAAGGGTGAACGTCGACATTCTAGGAATCAGCGAACTAAAATGGACTGGAATGGGTGAATTTAACTCAGATGACCATTATATCTACTACTGCGGGCAGGAATCCCTCAGAAGAAATGGAGTAGCCATCATGGTCAACAAAAGAGTCCGAAATGCAGTACTTGGATGCAATCTCAAAAACGACAGAATGATCTCTGTTCGTTTCCAAGGCAAACCATTCAATATCACAGTTATCCAAGTCTATGCCCCAACCAGTAATGCTGAAGAAGCTGAAGTTGAACGGTTTTATGAAGACCTACAAGACCTTGTAGAACTAACACCCAAAAAAGATGTCCTTTTCATTATAGGGGACTGGAATGCTAAAGTAGGAAGTCAAGAAACACCTGGAGTAACAGGCAAATTTGGCCTTGGAATGCGGAATGAAGCAGGGCAAAGACTAATAGAGTTTTGCCAAGAAAATGCACTGGTCATAGCAAACACCCTCTTCCAGCAACACAAGAGAAGACTCTACACATGGACATCACCAGATGGTCAACACCGAAATCAGATTGATTATATTCTTTGCAGCCAAAGATGGAGAAGCTCTATACAGTCAACAAAAACAAGACCAGGAGCTGACTGTGGCTCAGATCATGAACTCCTTATTTCCAAATTCAGACTTAAATTGAAGAAAGTAGGGAAAACCGCTAGACCATTCAGGTATGACCTAAATCAAATCCCTTATGATTATACAGTGGAAGTGAGAAATAGATTTAAGGGCCTAGATCTGATAGACAGAGTTCCTGATGAACTATGGAATGAGGTTCGTGACATTGTACAGGAGACAGGGATCAAGACCATCCCCATGGAAAAGAAATGCAAAAAAGCAAAATGGCTGTCTGGAGAAGCCTTACAAATAGCACTGAAAAGAAGAGAGGCGAAAAGCAAAGGAGAAAAGAAAAGATATAAGCATCTGAATGCAGAGTTCCAAAGAATAGCAAGAAGAGATAAGAAAGCCTTCTTCAGCAATCAATGCAAAGAGATAGAGGAAAACAACAGAATGGGAAAGACTAGAGATCTCTTCAAGAGAATTGGAGATACCAAGGGAACATTTCATGCAAAGATGGGCTCGATAAAGGATAGAAATGGTATGGACCTAACAGAAGCAGAAGATATTAAGAAGAGGTGGCAAGAATACACAGAAGAACTGTACAGAAAAGATCTTCACGACCCAGATAATCATGAGGATGTGATCACTAATCTAGAGCCAGACATCTTGGAATGTGAAGTCAAGTGGGCCTTAGAAAGCATCACTAAGAACAAAGCTAGTGGAGGTGATGGAATTCCCGTTGAGCTGTTTCAAATCCTGGAAGATGATGCTGTGAAAGTGCTGCACTCAATATGCCAGCAAATTTGGAAAACTCAGCAGTGGCCACAGGACTGGAAAAGGTCAGTTTTCATTCCAATTCCAAAGAAAGGCAATGCCAAAGAATGCTCAAACTACCGCACAATTGCACTCATCTCACACGCTAGTAAAGTAATGCTCAAAATTCTCCAAGCCAGGCTTCAGCAATATGTGAACCGTGAACTCCCTGATGTTCAAGCTGGTTTTAGAACAGGCAGAGGAACCAGAGATCAAATTGCCAACATCCGCTGGATCATGGAAAAAGCAAGAGAGTTCCAGAAAAACATCTATTTCTGCTTTATTGACTATGCCAAAGCCTTTGACTGTGTGGATCACAATAAACTGTGGAAAATTCTGAAAGAGATGGGAATACCAGACCACCTAACCTGCCTCTTGAGAAATCTGTATGCAGGTCAGGAAGCAACAGTTAGAACTGGACATGGAACAACAGACTGGTTCCAAATAGGAAAAGGAGTACGTCAAGGCTGTATATTGTCTCCCTGCTTATTTAACTTATATGCAGAGTACATCATGAGAAACGCTGGACTGGAAGAAACACAAGCTGGAATCAAGATTGCCGGGAGAAATATCAATAACCTCAGATATGCTGATGACACCACCCTTATGGCAGAAAGTGAGGAGGAGCTAAAAAGCCTCTTGATGAAAGTGAAGGAGGAGAGCGAAAAAGTTGGCTTAAAGCTCAACATTCAGAAAACGAAGATCATGGCATCCGGTCCCATCACTTCATGGGAAATAGATGGGGAAACAGTGGAAACAGTGTCAGACTTTATTTTTTTGGGCTCCAAAATCACTGCAGATGGTGACTGCAGCCATGAAATTAAAAGACGCTTACTCCTTGGAAGAAAAGTTATGACCAACCTGGATAGTATATTCAAAAGCAGAGACATTACTTTGCCGACTAAGGTCCGCCTAGTCAAGGCTATGGTTTTTCCTGTGGTCATGTATGGATGTGAAAGTTGGACTGTGAAGAAAGCTGAGCGCCGAAGAATCGATGCTTTTGAACTGTGGTGTTGGAGAAGACTCTTGAGAGTCCCTTGGACTGCAAGGAGATCCAACCAGTCCATTCTGAAGGAGATCAACCCTGGGATTTCTTTGGAAGGAATGATGCTAAAGCTGAAACTCCAGTACTTTGGCCACCTCATGCGAAGAGTTGACTCATTGGAAAAGACTCTGATGCTGGGAGGGATTGGGGGCAGGAGGAGAAGGGGACGACCGAGGATGAGATGGCTGGATGGCATCACGGACTCGATGGACGTGAGTCTGAGTGAACTCCGGGAGATGGTGATGGACAGGGAGGCCTGGCATGCTGCGATTCATGGAGTCGCAAAGAGTCGGACACGACTGAGCGACTGAACTGAACTGAGATGTCATGTGTAAATGATGTTAAGCTTGGGTGAAAACTCTGACAGCAAGGTGGTCACTTAGGGTTCTGTTGATCACCCAGGCAAAGCTGATACAACCAGAAAGAGTCAGAGAAAAGGAAGAAGCCAGGATGGAAGATCTGAGAGGAGTTCAGGGGCTAAAATGATGGGCATGACATTTCTCCTGGAAAGAGAAGGAAGTGAGAACTTGGAATCTAGAACATGTCTGACATTTCTGCCTGGGTTGCATGACTGGGAAAAAATGGTTACATTCCAGGATGGTTTCTCCCCCAGATGAGGAGTGCTGGAAAAGAAGCAAGGTAGGAGAGTAAAGAAAACAAGCACATCCACCAAGGGCTTAGTATCACACAAAAGCTCTCAGAGCTGTGTGTGTGTTCATGTGTGTGTATGTGTGTGTGTGTGTGTTAATTCCTTTTCTCCAAAAGCAGTGTACATTTTCCCAAATATATTAGACCTGAGAGCCTGTTCTATTTTGTACTTGACATCTAATATATGTACGTATGTTTTTATTAAATTCTAAATATATCCAGAGGGTTTGCTTATTAATTGAATTTCCTGAGGCATAACTCATTCCCATGAGGTGCTAATAATCTGATACTTTCAGGTCTTTAATGCTAGAAGTGTTGATGAGAGCAGTTAAATAACTTCTTAAGCACTCTATTAGTTATATTTGTCTTTTAACTTGGCTAGAGTATGAATTTCTTTCTTTATCCCTATCTCATACACATACACACACACACATACATGCATCTTCCTGTTTTAGGAAGCCTTCAGCCATAACTATCTGATGTGTTATCCTTCAAAAGACAGACTTATCAGAGCTAAAAACATCACCTTGCTTCTAGTAGAAGACACCTGCCCCAGCTTTTGAGAGAAGGTTAAGTGAAGCTAGAAGGCTTCTGTGTTCTATCTCATTGACCTCCCTTCAAGGCTGTTCTCTGCGTACTCCCACTGGACTGAATCAGTGCCTCCCATTATGTGAAGTCTCCGATGTGAAAGAATCAGCATCCTCTTTCAAGCAGGGGTGCAGGCTGGGTGAAGCCACCACCCAGCATCCGAGGGAACAGACTTCCCGGGAATTAGTGGTGAGGCTGCACCTGCTGGGCCTCTGGTACCCAAGGCAGAGCACTGTTCCCCACTGGAAGAGAGGATGTCAGGGAGAAATGTGATAGGGTCGCCACAACGAATGATTGACAGCAATTTAAATAGGGGTGATGGGACGAAACCACAGAGGAAGCTCTTCTGAGAGCAGTTCTGAGAACGGCTAGCTCTGACAATTCAAACAGTGCAGCTCTTAGATTTCTGCAACATCTGGGGAAATCTGAACATGGTTTGGTTTGTTTGATTTGAAAATTGGCTAAATGCTGTAAGAGGATTCATGAAGGAAAACCTCCAGCATTTGTATCAATCATGTAATTGTCACAGATCCATTCTAACGGAGTTTTGTGCTGTTGTTGCTATTTATAGCATTTATTCTTTCTGGGTGACTTTGGGTATGTCTGATGTTCTGAAAACCAACTTGCAAATTCAGCACCACATGAAAATTTTGACATGAATGCTAGTCTCCGCTTCAGGGAGTTACTATGTGTCAGATACTGATTGATTCTAATAACACTGTGAGTTAGGTGCCATTACAATGATTTTTAAAATTAGAAAATTGAGCTCCTAGAGGAAGAGGGAGTTTTTCCAAGTATTCTATTACCACTTATACAATAAAATACTGGCCCTGGGACTTTCAGTCTGGCTACAACAGTTATTCTTTGATTTGTCTTCCTGCTTCTCACATTTCTAAAAACCAAGTCTGGGTGATCTTCAACCTTTGTGGTGGAACATAAAGATCCTGGAACATCAAAGTCAAGCTATGCTTAGAACTTCTTCCTGGGATGCTGACAACCCCCATGAAAGTTTTCAGATACAGCATCATGTGCTTAACAATACAGCTTAACCAACTTGGGAAACAAATCCTGGGATCAAGATTTATATATGAAAGCCAGGATTTTTTTATTTGAAAGCTAAGCTTTTTAAAGCTTGTGAATATATCGACCCAAACAGTGCAGCAACTTGAAAACTCATAGGATTAAATCTTGAGATTTAAGTCCAAATGAATATAAACATGGAAGAGAAAGTGAAGTCACTCAGTTGTGTCCGACTCTTTGCAACCCCAGGGACTGTAGCCTATCAGGTTCCTCTGTCCATGGGATTTTTCCAGGCAAGAGTGCTGGAGTGGATTGCCATTGCCTTCTCCAGGGGATCTTCCCGACCCAGGAATCGAACCCCGGTCCCCCGCATTGCAGGCAGACGCTTTACCGTCTGAGCCACCAGGGAAGCCCAGGTAAATATAAACATGGAAGAGGAGAGGTATTTTACCAGCCCCAGAATCTAGAAAAATGATTCCAGCCCAGGGAATAGAAACTTCTAGGAATTTCTATGACACAGAACACAGATCAGGAGCAGACCTGGGCACATGATAACATTCGACAGGTTGGTAATTTAGTGCCCCTTCAAATCCATGTTCTCTAGCATCTGGTAAGAATTTATTTGTGAATGACATGAAGGATTGCCCAAGCTGGGGCAGGATTTGGGGTTAAGAGTCTTAGTCTCCCTCAATTTCCAACATGTGCTTCCCAGGTAGCAATTAATAGGAGCCTCCCCTTAAAGTCTTTCCCTTCCCAAAGCTGTTCAATGATAATCTCTTATTACTTAAGCAGGTTTCTCACGGATTTAACCCTACTTTAAGCCAGGTATTCCTTCTAACCATCTAGTGCTGGTCTTGCCTCCTGAATCCTTCTGTCATAGTGTTTACAGATTAGGACTGTTTCCTACACTTCTGGTGAGCACTACTTTCTCCCCCAGGGAATACTGATAAATACAGTTGTCTTCCTTTGCATGTTTCCAGTAATATTTTTGTTCCACATTGATGTACCTCCCAGCATTTGAGCTTGGTGACCCTTCAAGCCTCCTCTGATCCAAATGACACTAATTTGAAAGAAAATATAATCTTTACCCCCACCTCACTGCTTGCAGACAGCAAGCAATTAGAAAAAATATTAAGCTAAAGGCTATCATCTTTTCTAATCGGAAGCAAATATGCACTGGAAGTGAGTGAGAAGTGTGAGGGGGAGGACAGTGAGGCACGTTTTAATCTCACCAAGTCTTGAGGACATACTTCAAGAAATGCAGGGCTGGAGGAAGCTGGGACAATCCAGTGTGTGACACACTCTGGTGCCTTTGCATATGGCACCTTAGAAGGTGTCAGGGCAGCTTCCAGGAAAGGACAGGGTGCCAGAAAAAGGGGTTGCCCTGCCTGCCTATCACACGGCTGCCAACACAATAGAAAAGTCTCTGCAGACACACAAAGTGCCCTATAGCCAAACCAAAGCAAGTCAAGCAAACAAAACCGAAATACTGCTCTTATCCCTTCTTCTACCGCTAACTTCTGGCTGCTGCACCAAATCAAAGTTCAATAAAAATAAACTTTCCCTTCTTTCTCCACACTGATCACCTTTTCTAGAATCTATCTCTCATCTCAGTGCTGGGAAAAAAAAAATCTCTCTCAATAAAAACTAACAGAAGAAAAGGTGAAACACTTAAAAACTACATTTAAATTAATAAATATTTAGTGATAACCTAATTAAGATAATGAATCAAAGCAAATTTATTACTATCACTAAGAAGTATTATAAGAAGATATAGAGAGCAGACTGGGGGTTGCCAAGGGAGCCAGGGGTAGTGGGGATGGGATGGGTGGGGAGGTTGGAATTAGCAGACACAAACAGTTACATACAGGATGGATAGGCAACAAGGTCCTACTGTATAGTATGGGGAGCTATATTTAATATCCTGTGATAAACCATCATGAAAAAGGATATGTATAACTGAGTCACTTTGCTGTACAGTCAAAATTGCACGCAACATTGTAAATCAGCTATTGTTGGTCAGTGACTCAGTCCTGTCTGACCCTGCAACCCCATGGACTATAGCACGCCAGGCTTCCCTGTCCTTCACCAACTCCTGGAGGTTGCTCAAACTCATGTCCATTGAGTTAGTGAAGCCATCCAACCATCTCCTCCTCTGTTGTCCCATTCTCCCTTACCTTCACTCTTTGCCAGGATCAGGGTCTTTTCTAAATCACCTATGTTAATGTTAAGTCACTTCAGTCGTGTACGACTCTGTGCAACCCCACAGACAGCAGCCCACTAGGCTCCCCAGTCCCTGGGATTTTCCAGGCAAGAACACTGGAGTGGGTTGCCATTTCCTTCTCCAATGCATGAAAGTGAAAAGTGAAAATGAAGTCGCTCAGTCATGTCTGACTTAGCGACCCAGTGGACTGCAGCCCACCAGGCTCCTCCATCCACG
>SJYX01002069.1:291185-316187 GCA_006410675.1 Oreotragus oreotragus
CAGCCTCTTTTTCAGACCAGAGCTGACAGGTGATGTCATTCTGACCAATAGGAAGTATTAATAATTGGAAGTCACTGTGCGTGGGGCCCCAGGAGAATGGTGTGAACTCCAAAGAGACAAGTCTTTGCTTTCTGTCCTTGCCGTCCTCTTACCTGGAAGACATCTGTGATGCTGGATGTGGCACACCCATTTGTGACAATAACGAAATAAGCAGGAGAGTAAAAGCTAAGGATGAATGAGTGGAAAGACAGAAGGAGCTTGGATATGGATTTATTTTTACGATTAAAATAAAAGCTCAAATTACTAAAGGCACTGTGGATAAACAGTCTTTTAAAAGAAGCCCAGTTATACCTGTCAAAGGGGTTCCTCCAGTCCTTAAGAAAGCTTACTCTAGAAGTTTATCCGAGGACCCCACTATTAATGCTTTATAAGTAATTCCCTGTAGTTATGCTTACAAAAACTTTGGAGTAATTATTTCTGGTTCTTATTCCAGAATGATGTGTTATTCATTTTCAACCAGTCTTTCTGAGTATCTCTATAATGTCTGCTTTTGAAAGAATTCTTGTAGATGTTGTAAGTTTAATTTTACCACAAGTTAAATAAAACATCAAGTGTGTATTTATAATGCTAACATATAAAAGAAGTCAAATATAATTCTTAGCAGGTACACACATCAAAAAGATAGATTTAAAATGCTAAAATAAAGTGGGTGAAGTATATCAGTAGGCACATTTGCCTTTATAAAGACAAATTCAAATCTATATTAAAATGAGAGAATATCCTGTATTGATAGTAGGGGAGTGTCTTCCAGAATTACAGCTATAACTTTGTTGGGAGTAAAATGTGGTTTAATGTTGGTGAAAATTGTTTTGGGGAGTACACAGAAGCTTTTTATATTATGCATGTTTCTGACAAGCAATTCCATTTTTATAAATTTATCCTATGGATGCACTCAGCATAGCTGTAACAGAATGTTCTGAAGGTCTTTATTCATAATAATGAAAGTGAAGTTGCTCAGTCATCTTCAACTCTTTGCAACCTCGTAGACTACAGCCTACCAGGTTCCTCTGTCCATGGAATTTTCCAGGCAAGAGGACTGGAGTGGGTTGCCATTTCCTTCTCCAGGGGATCTTCCCTACCTAGGGATCAAACTCAGGTCTCCCGCATTGCAGGCAGACTCTTTACCATCTAAGCCACCATGGAAGCCAAAATCTTGAGATAAACTTGCCCCAAATCAAGGTTTGTTAAACAAATCAGAGTCATTTTATCAGTTTAAATTTTACAATTATATATATAAAGAATTAAATTAGAAAAAGTTGCAGCTACGGTGTTTGAATTAATATGCAAAAGTCTAGGCTATAGATGCCATATATAACATACATTTATGCATATGTATAATTTTCAAAGCATAATCATACTATATGTAAATTGCTTTTTAAAATTAAATACAGGATATACCATCATTTAGCATAGTTATAGTTACCACATTCTTTTTAAAATTAAGTTTCCTAGCGTTCCCTACAGTTTTCATAAAGAGAAGTTTTACAGTTGTTTAGCTCATCTGTGTTTTTTGTGCTTGTTTCTCTTGCTTTTAATTTTTCTTCCTTCTCCCCATCCTGAGGTTAGATATACATAAAACTGAATGTATTCCTTTAAAAACAGTTCTGGGACTTCCTTGGTGGTCCAGTGGTTAAGAATCTGCCTGTTAATGCAGGGGACGTGGGTTCAATCCCTGGTCTGGGAAGATCCCACATGCTATGGGACAGCTAAGCACCTGCACTGCAACTACGGAGTCCAAGCTCTGGAGACCGTGTTCCACGAGGAAGAGCTGCTCCACGCACCGCAACTAGACAAAGCCCACGCAGCAACGAAGACCCAGCAAAGCCAAACATCAATAGACAAAGAATTCTTTTAAGTTTCATTTTGTGTCCCCCAACCCTTTCAATACGTCTAGGATGTATAGCATGGAGCAAGGTAAAAATTAAGATTTTTAAAGTTAATTTATCAGCCAACTTTCCTTATTCAACTTTATGAATGAAATATTTTTTTGTACACATCCTTGTATGGGCATATGTTAAATTGGTCATGTCCCTGGAAATCAGAAATCTGAGCAGAATAATAAAACCTTCCAGTGTAAATGACTTTAGGCAGGTCTACCACTGGCCAGGATCCTCCATCCCACAGCTGTAAGAGAAAAACATCCCTTGCTTTTTCATCTGTCAAGGTTCCATGAAATAGAACACTAGCTGCATTTGACTACAACTGTCAAAACAAGATAATGGATGGCTTATTTGGACAGATCAAATTGTGGTAGGATTTCCTGTCTCCCCAGTAACTACTTTTCTTTACTCCACTTTAAAGCCCAAGGGATACATCTGATTGGTGGATAGAAAATAATCAAGGAAGAAATATCAAGGGATGGCAGGCTGGGGAGTTTGGGCGGGGGAATTAAGACATATTCCCAAGGATGCCTTTGATGTTTGAGAAGCTACAGTGCCCTCTGGATCAGAATGCTGCAGGGTGAGCCTGCAGATGCAGAGTTCAGACAAACCAGCTGCCACTGGTGTGGGGCCAGGTAGACACTCCAGGTTCATTCAGAGTTGTGTCTCCTCGTTATTCAGAAGATGGTTTCTAAAAAGTGGTGGAATTCCGTTTGCATTTTCCTGTTCATGTCCAGCCTCATGACTCTTGATTCCTGTGTAAACATAATTCTCCCCCTGGCCACAGAGGTCACCCACACAAGCCTGGGGTTACACCATTTGGAAGTCATCTTTCTAACTGAGAGCACTTCTGTTGCCCCAGGAAGCCCTGGCATCACAGGGTGCGAGGGAGGAGGTGCTTTTGAAGTGGCTGAAAGGTCATTCCTTCCTACACAAGGCTTTCTGGAATTATAGTCTGGGAGGAAAATGGCGTCTTGCCAATTCTAATACGTGTTCAGACTCAAGGTGCAGCCTCAGATGTCCAGATGATAGAAAGGAAAAAAAAAAGCATGCCTTTGATGACCGTTCTTCTTTTTCCCTTTTGACTTATTATTTTATTCTATTTAGAACATAAAAAGGTTTCTTACAAGTAACCAAAGAGGAAATGGTGAAATATATAACATTAGCATTTTTATTAGGATTTATGGATTTTGCTAACTTCAAGTTTTAGTGATTAAGTTTGAGACGATCAAAGAAATAACTAAAATAATTACATTTGTAGTATACAGACAGTGCTTTTAAAGGTACTAAAATTCAGTTCAGTTGGTATCTTTTTGAGTACTGCCATTTGCCCAAGCACTATACCTAAAGAAAAGCTTATTTAACTTGCATGCAGAGTACATCATGAGAAATGTTGGGCTGGAAGAAGCACAAGCTGGAATCAACATTGCCAGGAGAAATACAAACAACCTCAGATATTAGAATTGGCAGATGACACCACCCTTATGCAGAAAGTGAAGAANGGGATTTTCCAGGCGAGAGTACTGGAGTGGGGTGCCATTGCCTTCTCCAAAAATATATGTATAAATATGTCTAAAATATTGCATTGGGGCATATTTATATTAAAATTCACGTACTTAAATGAAATTAATATTTAAATGGGAATTCTGTAGTTTCATTTGTTAATTTCCAGCAACCCTAATCCTTCCTTGGGGTTTAACAGGATCTGTTTCCCCACCTCCTGAAGAAGCGAGATGTGACCACAGCACCTGCTCTGGCCAAGTAAAATATTGCATTGGGGCATATTTATATTAAAATTCACGTACTTAAATGAAATTAATATTTAAATGGGAATTCTGTAGTTTCATTTGTTAATTTCCAGCAACCCTAATCCTTCCTTGGGGTTTAACAGGATCTGTTTCCCCACCTCCTGAAGAAGCGAGATGTGACCACAGCACCTGCTCTGGCCAAGGACGTGACAGTGGGGGGCGGGGGGGATCTGAGTCACTTCCAGTGGGAAAGTGCTATGAGCCAGTGAACATCTTGTCAGTAGAAACCCAATCAACACACCTACGACAATTAGTATGAGGGGGAAATACACCTTTGTGGATTTAAACCACTAAAATCTGGGGATTATTTCTTACTGCAGCATCGTCTAGTCTAAAATACTAGATAGATTATGAGTAAATAAGAGCTGACTCACTAGAAAAGACCCTGATGCTGGGAAAAATTGAAGGCAGGTGGAGAAGGGGTTGACAGAGGATGAGAAGGTTGGATGATGTCACCAACTCGGTGGACATGAGTTTGAGCAAGCTCCAGGAGATGAAGGACAGGGAAGCCTGGCATGCTGCAGTCCATGGGGTCACAAAGAGCTGGACACAGCTGAGTGACTGAACGATACAACAAAATACAAGAGTAATGACACAGTTGGGAAACAGATACATGCAATTAACATTACAAACACACTTCCACCCACGATTTATTGACCAGACCTAGTCACAGGTCCCACTCAGGAGTGACGACAGGTATGAACCCTACTCTGCCCCTGAAAAGGGGAGAACCAGTTACGACGTGAACACTACTAACATGATTACACAGAGATGAAAGGATGCATCAGGGAAGAAAGAAATCCTTAAATAAAAAGGTTTAAAAGTCTGACAACAAAAGTTAAAGGCATGTAAAAGTCTAGGTATTAGTAAATATGTTCAGTAAAATAAGAACATTGAGAAACAAAAGGTAAAAGGTAATTATCATCAATATACAAAAGCATTTTCAATTTACAGCCATTAAATTATCCCTTCCTGTCATTATGAGAAACTTGGTTTTATTTCTCTATTTTGGGGGTGCTGGGAACTTTGTACCTCTAGTTTTTTTTTTTTTTTTTCTCCAGCCTCTTTTTCAGACCAGAGCTGACAGGTGATGTCATTCTGACCAATAGGAAGTATTAATAATTGGAAGTCACTGTGCGTGGGGCCCCAGGAGAATGGTGTGAACTCCAAAGAGACAAGTCTTTGCTTTCTGTCCTTGCCGTCCTCTTACCTGGAGGACATCTGTGATGCTGGATGTGGCACACCCATTTGTGACAATAACGAAATAAGCAGGAGAGTAAAAGCTAAGGATGAATGAGTGGAAAGACAGAAGGAGNGTTCCTGTTATTTCAGAGTATCAGCTAAGGGCCCCAAACTAAAAGTCAGAGGAGCTAAGCAACCCCACATTATAAAGTAAGTTATAAGACAGTCTAAATTGGGGAAATCAGAAGCTACTCATGCCACTGTTTGGAAATTTTGCCATTTCTTTGAAACTTAAACATAGAATTACCCTATGATCCTGAAATCCCTCACCTTGTTATTTATCCAAAAGAAATGAAAACATATGCCCATACAAAGGCTTGTGCCCAAATGTTCATAGCAGGTTTAGTCATAGTAGCTTGAGAAACTGAAAACAACTCAGATACTCATCAACATGTGAATGGATAAACAAATGATAGTATATCCATACACTGAGCACTACTCAGTAATAAACAAACCACTGAAAATGCAACAAAATATAGATGACTATGCTAAGGTAATGAAGGCTGACTCAAAAGAATACGTATCCTTGATTCCATATATCTAAAATTCTAGAATGGGTACCTTAAATGGGCACATTCTATTATATGTAAAATATGCCTGAATAAAGTTGTGTTTTGAAAGATCCAGTTGTGCCAAATTAGTTCTCTCAATTATGTAAGACGAAAATGAGGATTTCAGAGGGACATATTTCTCAGAATCCCCACGCAGACCATTTCTCAGCTCTTATCCTGAGATCACCCTATAATTGCAAGCAGAAGTGGGAAAGTGGTTGTCTGGCTTTTCAACACAGGTCCTGAGCCTTGGGCAAAGGGGAAAAGGTTGGAAAAGGCTGTTTAATCAGCCATACAACAAGGTTTTACCCAGAAGATAGTCCCATAGTCTTAGAGGGAGACGACTAATGCTTGAAATGGAGCTGTGGAAATTGAACAAGAGAGTAGGAAATGTGTTAAAGATATATTTGGATGGAAAAAATCTGTAGGATGTCATGAATGAAAGATGTAGGTTGGTTAGAAGAAAAAGCCACTGATGTCTTTCAAGTCAGGTGATGGTTAGGTAACGATGAACATAAAATGAATTTAGAAATAGAAGAGATAAAACATTTTTCAAAGCATGGGAAATCACACGTACGTTCAAAGCTGAACATGGCAGTTTTGTTCTGATAGAGGTAGAAGCTAGCAGATGGCATGGAATTGTGAGATATCCATTATATAATTTTTGTTGTTGTTATTCATAATAAAATATGTTTGCATGGACTCTTTATGCTTCTGGGGGGAAAATAGTAGTCACAATACAGTTTAAGATACAAGAGGAAATTTTGTGGATTAAATCTGCAGAAAATATAGAGAGATCAAAGGGTCTGACAATGAAATTAGCACTGACCAAGAGAAAGGATAGTAGCCCTAAAGTCACAGCTAAAAACAGTAAAATCCCTAGACTGTTCAGTTATATGAGTCAATAGTTTCCTTTATTTATGTGTATGTGTATCAGGCACTCAGTTGTATCTGATACTCTGTGACCCCATGGACTGTAGCCTGCCTGGCTCCTCTATCCATGGGATTTCCTAGGCAAGAGTACTGGAGTGGTTTGCCATTTCCTACTCCAGTGGATATTCTTGAACCAGGAATTGGACCTTCCTGGGTCTCCTGCACTGAGGGCAGATTCTTTAGCATCTGAGCCCGTCATACATTTTTATGATGATAAAAATAAAAGACTGCTCCCAAAACATGTGCCCTGATTTCAGAGAAAAGACACACATTTTGGCACTGCCAGCTATGAGCTGAGTGATCCAGAAGTCATTTAAGTTCTCATCTGTGTCACGGTGGTGACAACGATTAGCTCAGAGAACTGATGTCCAATCACATGAGATGAGAAGGTCCAACCAGCAGAAGGCTCAGTGAGGCTTAATCATCTTTGTTGCTACTACCTGTCCCCACTCATAATGAGACCTGAAATATTAAATTGCACTCAGTACCTCTCAGTTGCCCTACGTCAATACACAGGTTAATAGTTCTTATCACATAGCTTGACAACAACAGAAGGAAACAATAGGGGAAAAGCTCTCAGCAAAATGTCAGAAATGTCACTAAGTACAAGGCAGTCACTATTATTGTTTTCCTAAACTCCTAACGGTAACCTGCTCCAGTCTTCTTGCCTAGGAAATCCCATGGACAGAGGAGCCTGGGGGCTACCTCCACGTGGCTGCAAAAGATCTGGGCACCACTTAAATAACAACAACAAAACCCCCAAACACCTCTCTCCACTTCTCCTGAAGTATTTTCCTGCACTCCAGACTTTTAAAGCCATGTGGAATCAAGCCGCATGTCACTACTTAAAATCTGTAATAACTTCCCAGTATATTAGGAGGAATACCTCAGGCCATACTGTGGCTAAAGAGGGCTGTAAGCAGACCTTCCTGGGGGTCAAGTGGTTAAGAATCTGCCTGCCAGTGCTGGGGACACAGGTTTGATCCCCAGTCCAGGGAGATCCCACATGGCACAGAGCGGCGAAGCCCACGCATGACAGCTGCAGAAGCCCACTCTCCCTAGGGCCCGTGCTGCACAACAAGAGAAGCTGGCAAACGGAAAGTCCTAGCATTGCGCCTGGAGGGTAGCTTCTGCTCACCGCAGCTAGAGAAAGCCTGCGCGCAGCCACAGAGATCCAGAGCAGCCAAAAGCACATAAATGCAGCCACAGAGATCCAGAGCAGCCAAAAGCAAATAAATAAGTGAATGATTGTATATGTACACGTGCCTGTGTGTGTATGAGAGGCCTGTAAGGATTCAGGGAAGCAGGTGCAGGAGGAAGCAGGCTGCTGCCCTGCCCCTGGGACTTGCTGACTCTCTGGGCCCCTGCCTCTTTAATCCAATGAACAGAGCTGTTCTCTCCCGCCCTGATGCTGTTCTCTGTATGTGCAGATCCCAGCGGGGGCTGAGGGATGGACTAGAGAAGGCCTAGTTATCCTCAGGAATCAAAACTTAAAACTTTGTAAGCAAGGTTAGCATTTCTGTGCAGATGAGCGGTTTTTTCCCTAACAGAAGGCTCCACTTTCAGAGCATGTTTTCAGATCGGAATGAAGGGCTGCAGGAACCAAAGCTGAGTATTGAGGGGTTTTCCTGAAATCAGATCTAATAATAGCTTAGCAAGGGAGAATTCTGTTACCCTTTGTTTGTTTTTATCATTCTCTCGTGTATTTCCTCCCCCAGACAGCTCTCGGTATTGCAGTTCTAAGTGTGAGTATTTACTTGAAATGTTTCTGATGGGACTGGAGCCATCTGTTTCTTGATGTGTGCGCTTTAGAAGACCACTCTTTTAACCTGTTATCCCTTCATTCAGGCAGAGATTGTTTCATTTGTGCTTGGCTCTGCCTTCTGTGACTGGGTTGACCCACTTTGCGTCAGTCACCAGACATGTTTTTCTGTTTTCTTTTTCTTTGTTTTGTTTTTTTTTCCTGTAGCCGTGCAGCAATAATCTTAATGTACTACTGTGTTTTAATAGTCAATTTAGACAGACTATTAAGATAACATAGTGCACTATAAAACCACAGCATAGATGAGCAACCTCTAAAGGATGGATCCCAAGGAAATGCTCTTTTTTTCAAGAGACAGCAGAGAGCACAGGGTTTGACAGAGAAGGGAGGATAGTCTGTCTGTCCTGGATCATGGCCCTAACATTCACTCTGTTATTTATCTTTCACGCTGGTGTCTCTCTGTTCGCTGGGTTACTCGAAGGAAAATCACTGACACTTGTTAAAACGGTAAGGAACACCCTGTCCAAAATTATAGTGATGAGGGCATTGCAGTAGAGGAGAGAAATCAAGTTCAGTTCTGAGCACAACAAAGACAGTTGGGGGTTTACAGGCAGGAAGAAGGGTGAAGGGGGTCGGTGGATGGAAAATTACTGAGACATCAAGGGTTTGGGGAGAGTCCCTGCTAAGCTGACCTCACAGGATTTGTGTGAGGACAGATCATGCACATAGACATCAAATGCAGGTGATCTGGTAGAAGATCTGATGATGAGGGTGGGGAAGCCTCTTGGCAAAGATTGTGCTGGACAGGGGAACGTTGGACGAAGTTGACAAAGAGGGCTCAGAGGAACCTGACTGAAGTCCGACCAAGGGGAGCCTTTGTGACCAGGTGGCCAAGACCAGGTGTCGTTGTAAACAAGACATCACTGGGACTTGCCTGGCACTCAGTGGCTGACTTCACCTCCCAGTGCAGGGAGTGTGGCTTGCATCCCTGGCTGGGGAGCGAAGGTCCCAAGTAAGCGCATGTGTGCCTGCCTAGTCGCTAAGAAGCCGTGTCCGACTCTTTGTGGCCCCAGGGCCTGTAGCCTACCAGGCTCCTCTGTCCATGGAGTCTTCCAGGCAAGGATATTGGAGCAGGTTGCCACTTGCCACTGCAGGGGATCTTCCCCGTCCAGGGATTGAACCCACGTCTCTTGCATCTCCTGCACTGCTAGGAGGATTCTTTACCATTAGTGCCACCTGGAAAGCCAAGATCCCATATGACTTGAGGCCAAAACACCGAAACTTACAACAAAAGCACCATTGTAACAAATTCAATAAAGACTTTAGAAATGGTCCACATCAGAAAAAAAAAAAAAAAAAGTCTTAAAAAATAAAAATCAAGATACCATTCAATGAGACAATGTAAGCCTGTTATCTGGTGTGGTGTCATCTGAATTCCAGCTCAGTCCTGCCCCGAAAGCGCTGAAGAATCAATTCCAGAGGGAATTTCCAAGTTTTGTACGACCTTAGGCAGAGCACTTGAACTCCCTTCATGTTCATTTAGACCAAGGAGACACAGTGAGATCCTTCCCTTGCTGGTGCTCATTAACAACCCAAGCAAGAAGGGACCTTTAGCAAAATTCGGAAAAGAGTATTTTTTTATTTTTGCCTAAATGCTGATCAAGTGTCATTTTGACCTCACACGACTTCCTGACTGCTCTCCAAATTTAAGATTTCTCTCTACATCTCCTTCCAAAAATTTTTGAAGAATTTTTCCACAATCCCTCACAGATACCAAGTGACAATTTGCATATAAAAAAGAACCCCCTGGGTGGAACACTTGAACTGCAAGATACCTGCACTGGAGTAGTACGGTAATATTGTCAGAGAGACAGCTTAGGTCCTGGGAAGAGGGAAGTCTTTGGTCCCCTATAAATCATATCATATAGGTTTCGGCCTACTCTGTGGATTTACAAAATTGATCATGATCTAGACTCCTGAAATCTTTATCTCAGAGAAGACTGAACAGTCGAGAGCCTTCAGAAAAGATCATTTTATACCTTCATCCATACTCTTTCTCTCTAAAATCCTGGCCCAGGCAATACCATATCAAGAGTTAATAAAAACAGACAGGAATCGGGGAAATTCTAGAGAAGCTCATACTTGACAAGTCTGAAGTTAACTGGCTAGAGGTTTTTTCATTAAAATATTTTTCTGAGTTATAATCTGTCAATTATAAATTTCATCAAGATGCGAGACTCTGCGCTGAGTAAATCTATAAGCCAGACTTTACAAGAAATCGGATCGAGCTCTTGTATGTGACGTAATGTTGATTTCTGTGCAGCCGTGTTTATGTATGCTTGATGAGGAAATGCTAAACTACGAATCTTAAATTAGGTCCTCAGAGAGGAGCAGCTTAGGACATGTTCACAGTCTTCATCTTCAGGAAATGCTCTTGTTTTAGAGATGGTGTATGCTCGGATGTGATGTGTCTGCCCCTCTCTGCACAAGTCTGTTTTTCTCAACCCACTTTCTATGAATAGTTCTGTCTCTTACAGTCCCTTTGAGAGAAGAGAATACGAAAGTTCAACACAAAGTGAGGAGAAGTTGAAAATGCCAGTGCTAAAGTAAAAGGATGCAAGAAAAGTTAGAAACAGCCCAGAAGATTTCCAGGGGCTAATGGTGATACCTTTAGTGATCCTACTGGGCTGTGGATAATTCCTGTTGTCTACACAAGCCGGGCGGGTGTTTCTCCACCAGAGCTCAAGTGAACGAGTCAACTCCCTACGCAGGGGCTTTAAGTGCTGACATCCTAAGGAGATCTATAAACCGCAGAGACAGGGTATGGCTTCTTCTACGCTGAGTATTAGCCACACTCTCAAAAGAGATTTAGCCGCAGCAGTTGCCAAATAGGATGCTTTCAGACTGAGTTTTGTTTCCTTTTATCACAATAAGATGGAAATTGTGGGAAAACAGAGAGCAGAGAGCAGTCCTTCCCGTGACTTTTATTTCCTACTAAATGCAGTGAGAGGCAATATCCATATATTAGCTCTTCTGCCCGCAGCACTTGGCTTCCAGGGGGTCCCTTCAACGCTCTGTGCGTCCTCAAGTCCAGAGTCAGCACTTTCCACTCCTTGATCAGGAGCAGAAATCACGGGACTGTGCCCCATGTCAGCCTCGGAACGTCTTAGAGTCGTTCATGTCAGCAAGGGACAGCCCATCCCTAGCAGAAATTATGGGAGCCGCAATGAAGCACTATTACAACGTCCTTTTCTCTATTGACATATTCTCCCCTAATTTATCAAAAAGTTCAAACAAATACGAGTACTGTGCAAATAGGTGCTTCCTGGAGCTGGGTGTCTGTTTCTTTTCCGAGGTTAAAGAAATATTTTCAGCTATTTTGTTGAAATATATTCTTGACCCTTTTATCTCTTCTTCTTCTGGGCCCCATATAGTTTGAATGTTAATGTGTTTAATACTGTTCTAGAGACTTGTAAGCTATTCTCATTATTTACATTCTTTTGGAAATTTTTTTTTTTATTCAGATTAGGTAATTTCTACTAATTTTTACTCCAGTTTGCTGATCTGGTCCTCTGAATGATCTAATCTACTATTGATTCGCTCTAGTCTATTTTTCATTTTCTATAAAGTAAAAAAAAATTGCTATAGTCTTCAGTTTGGTTTAGCAATTTTTTATATTTTCTAACTCCTCATTAAACTTCTCACTGTGTTCATCTATCCTTCTCCTGAGTCCACTGAGCATCTTTATGACTTTGAACTCTTTGTTGGGTAGATGGTTTATCTCTGCTACCCTTAGTTCCTCTGGGGCTTTCTTTATCCCTGCGTCTGGAAAATACTCCCCCGTCTCTTCTTTGTGCCCGATTCTCTTGTTTACTTCTGTGTATTGGGTAGAGGAGTTACATGTCTCAGTCTCAGAGAAGCGGCCTCATGCAGACGTTCTGTGGAGTTTAGCGACATGCTGTCCTCTGGTCACCGGTAAGGTGCTTCAGGGGAGTCCTCCCTGTGGTCGGGGGAGTCCCTGGGTTGCAAGGAGGCCACTCCCGTGCGTGTTCTGGTGGGAGGGGCTGCCCCTGGCCTGGTGGGCTGCTAGCTTGCTGGTGGGCAGAGCCAGGTCCTAGTACAATCGGCGGTAAGTCCAAGGGATCTTGAGTCTGTGCTGACCCACTGATGGACAGGTGAGCCCCGGTTGCTAATAGCCTGCAAAAGGGAATGCAAAGTAATGCTTGTTTGCACCAGTGTTCTCACAGGAGAGAGAACTTCCAGAAATGGCTACCACCAGTGTCTGTGTCCACAGGGCAAGCCCCAGTTGCTTCCTGCCTCTCTGGGAGTCTCTCCAAGATGAGTTAGTAGGTCGGACCCAGGGTTCTTTCAAAGCACTGCCTGCTATGCTAGGACTTGAAATGTGTGAGATTTTGTGTGCGCCCTTTAGGTATGGAGACTCTGTGTCTTCCAGCTCTTCCTTACATAAGCTCTGCTGGCTTTCAAAGCCAGATGCCCTGGGGGTCTCTTCCCAACACTGGACCCCCAGGCTGGGGAGCCTGAGGTGGGGCTTGGACCACTTGCTCCCTGGGGAGAACCTCTGCCATTGTGAGCACCCTCTCATTTGTGGGTGACCTTCCCAGGGGTGTAGGTCTTGACTAGACTAGACTCCACCCATATCATTTGGCTCCTTCTTTATGTATTTAATTTTGGAGAATCTTTTCTGCTGGCCTTCAGACAGTTCTCACTGATAAATGCTCGGTAGACAGTTGTAACTTTGATGTGCTCATGGGTGGAAATGAGCTCAGAGTCTTCCTACTCTACCATCTTGGTTACTTCCTACTCCACCATCTTGGTTACTCCACCATCTTGGTTTTATTTTCCTTCCTCCACTTCAGTGTCAATGCTAAACCAGCTCAAAGCTCGCTTCATTGTTTCCAACCTAACTTGGCATCATTCTGGATCAAGCTTATGAGAGTCTTTGGATGTTCAATCAAGATAATAGTGGCAGACCATTCAGTGAATTTTAAAGTGATATAGAAACATAAGAAATTATTATTTTCTCTGGGCTAGACTCTTACATTTTTTTATTTCAATTTTGGTGCCATTATAAGACAATCATGTACCATGATCCATAATTCTAAACTGGAAGACACTCCCTTTGCCTTACAATTAGAAAATAAATAGAATTGAGCATATATATGTGATTTAAAATAATCATAACTGAAATGACTTTTTCTCAGAGCTAATAAAATAATTAAAATTTCTCAGACACACAGATATATTTTCTCAGTAATTCCATAGAGAATCAAGTGCATTATTGACTGTCTTCAACTTGTAGTGAATCTTAAACTCTGTCTCAAATTATATCCAAGAGATTTGGCTTGTAATTCTGGTCTGGGGTTTTAAAAGTCTGCTGATGTCCCTACTGCCAAGTTTTAATTACTTCCTGCAGGGAGTCCTTCTCTTCTCAGTCCCTGAGATTATTCAGAAGAGACACATCTGCTCCATACTAAACAGAAATGAACTTCCAGCCACAAAGATTTTTTTCTCTCTCACTTTATTTTTTCCCCTCCATCCACTGAAGAATAATGTCTGTTTTCTTTCAAAGCACTTGCTTTGCCTCTGAAACAATAAAAGCCCCTTACCTATCTTCAAAAATCCCCAAGAGAACTTCTCTTGATATAATCTTAGAAAAGTGGGAGGTTTCATCTGTATGTAATGACTGAGGTTAATTAAATAAAAGTCCATGGCCATATTTACCTGGAAAACTGAGAAAATGGTGTATCCTTTGCAACCTGGTTCATCTAAAGAAGTAAAGTGATGGACTCTACTACAAGAGAAGGGCTAATTAAGCTGGAAACTCACTATTTGCACCCCAACATTGTTTGCAGACAAATCAGTAAACAGTTCTGCACAGGCAATTAGGAAACAGGAAACTCCAAAAGGCGTTAATTCTTTCAAAAATATAATCACTACAAGGAAACTTGTGAAGAAGGGGTGGGCAAGGGGTAGGGTCATAAAGCTAGAATTCACTGAGCACTGGGAGAGGGAACTTTGTCAGAAAAGACTTGTCCCTTCCTGGCTGGGGGACTGTGGGCAACTCATTTTAATTCCTGTGGCTAAAAAGAAGAGAAAAGAAAAGCAAGCAAACAAAAATGAAGACAAGGAGAACAGACATGTGCACACAGATGGGAAGAGGGGGTGGGGCGGATTGGAAGAGCAGCACTGACGTATACACACTGCCACGTGGAAAAGAGCTAGCTGGCCGGAAGCCGCTCACAGCACAGGGAGCTCAGCTGAGTGCTCTGCAATGACCTAGAGGGGCGGGATGGGGGCAGGTTCAAGAGGGAGGGGATATATGTATACATACAGCTGATTCATTTCACTGTACAGCAAAAACGTAACATTGTAAAGCAATTATACTCTAAAAAAGAAAGAAAACAAAATCCTGTGGCTTAGTCTCCTTATTTCCAAATGGGAATGGTATAATGACCACTTTCAGGTTTATAGCCAAAATAAGATATACATAGCTTTCTTCTTTTTTTTAACTTCTTATTTTGTATTGGGGTATAGCCAATGAACAATGTCATGACAGTTTCAGGTGAACAGTGAAGGGACTCAAGATATATATAGCTTTTGATAGCCCTTTGAAAATTGCCTAGCGCATAGCAGATCTGAGCTTTGGATTGTTTATAGTTCTCTCCTCTGTTTGCTTTGGATTCTTTCTTCTCTATCAAAGACTGCCTTCAAATGGCTGATCATAGTTTCTTCTTCAGACCCAGACACCAAAAAGCCATGTGGAAGCACTTTGTGCAGAAATGAGCTTCAAAACAAAGTGATGGCTTTGGACCAGCTTTTGGCTGAGAGACACTCAAAGGTTAGTCTGAAGGTCTTTGCTCAGAGGCATTTCTGGGTGTTTTTTTTTTTTTTCCAGAAAATATACCCAACTCCCGCCTGACTCATGATGCGAGGTGGCAGATGCCTGGCAGCCAGTAATAGGCCTAGGAGACTTAATCCTCATGCTTTTCATCTCACATTCCATGTCCATCTTCCATTTTTCCATATGTCTCAACTTCAGGGCATCCGGTCCATAGAACGATTTCGGGGTCTCTTTAGGGGGAAGAAAGTTAACCTGGCTTATTAGGGTAAGAAAGGGGCCCAAATTTATAAATGACTTATATAAAGTCTTAGTTAATGATTTGGTTCAATTTTGACTTATGCATTCAACTAGCTTGTGGGAAATGCTGTAATTGTTATTTTCACCATATTCACTATTTTAAGAAAATCTTGGCCAAGATTTTATAATTTTCATATGGGGAGGTAAGAGTAAGAGGGATTTCTGATATGTATAGAAAAAAAATAAAGAATAATCAGAGATTAGCTCAAAAAGAGACATAGAAATTTGGAGTATGTTTTTATTTTAGGCCTGGATCTAAATAGATGCACTCTCAAAATCCATTATTAATTTTTTTCATGAAAAGAGACCTCTTTATACTTGTTCTTTCCTTCAGAGATAGGGATTTCTGATATGTATAGAAAAAAAATAAAGAATAATCAGAGATTAGCTCAAAAAGAGACATAGAAATTTGGAGTATGTTTTTATTTTAGGCCTGGATCTAAATAGATGCACTCTCAAAATCCATTATTAATTTTTTTCATGAAAAGAGACCTCTTTATACTTGTTCTTTCCTTCAGAGAATTCCGTGCTAAGGTGATTGGTTTTGTCTGTAAATTTTTTAATGTTCATCCTAATGAGAGACAGTGCCACTTTTCCTCCCCTGAAGTAGAGCCTGATATTTCTGACATTTAACTTATATTTTTAACTTGATATTTCTGACATTTAACTTATATTCAGAGTGCATTATGCAAAATGCTGGGCTGAAAGAAGCACAAGCTGGAATCAAGATTGCCGGGAGAAATATCAATAACCTCAGATATGCAGATGACACCACCCTTGTGGCAGAAAGTGAAGAGGAGCTAAAGAACCTCTTGATGGAAGTGAAAGAGGAGAGTGAAAAAGTTGGCTTAAAACTCAACGTTCAGAAAACTAAGATCATGGCATCTTGTCCCATCACTTCATGGCAAATAGACGGGGAAACAATGGAAACAGTGAGAGACCATTTTCTTAGGCTCCAAAATCACTGTAGATGGTGACTACAGCCATGGAATTAAAAGACGCTTGCTCCTTCGAAGAAAAGTTATGACCAACCTAGACAGCATATTAAAAAGCAGAGACATTACTCTGCCAAGAAAGGTCTGTCTAGTCAAAGCTATGGTTTTTCCAGTAGTCATGTATGGATGTGAGAGTTGGGCCATAAAGAAAGCTGAGGACTGAAAAATTGATGCTTTTGAACTGTGGTGTTGGAGAAGACTGTTTGAGAGTCCCTTGGACTGCAAGGAGATCAAACCAGTCAATCCTAAAGGAAATCAGTCCTGAATATTCATTGGAAGGTCAGATGCTGAAGCTGAAACTCCAATACTTTTGGCCACTTTATGTGAAGAACTGACTGACTGGAAAAGACCCTGATGCTGGGAAAGATTAAAGGCAGGAGGAGAAGGGGATGACAGAGGATGAGATGGTTGGATGGTATCACTGACTCAATGGACATGAATTTGAGCAAGTTCCAGAAGTTGGTGATGACAGGCAAGCCTGGCGTGCTGCAGTCCATGGGATCACAAAGAGTTGGCTGCAACTGAGCGACTGAACTGAACTGAACTGATCTCTGTTGGATTATAGAGGATTGGGGGAAGGGCAATTATGTCTGTCCACATAGCCAAATTAATATCTTAATGTTTTACTGTATATAAATGTTTTTTCTAAATAAATGCAATTGGCATGTACCAAGGAAAATGTCAATAACATGTGGGACTGGAAAGGTGTATGTGTGTGTGTGTGTGTGCACGNAACTGAACTGAACTGATCTCTGTTGGATTATAGAGGATTGGGGGAAGGGCAATTATGTCTGTCCACATAACCAAATTAATATCTTAATGTTTTACTGTATATAAATGTTTTTTCTAAATAAATGCAATTGGCATGTACCAAGGAAAATGTCAATAACATGTGGGACTGGAAAGGTGTATGTGTGTGTGTGTGTGTGCACACGTGCATGTGTGTGCATATGATCTCGGTTGCTCAGTGTTGTCCAACTCTACAACCCCATGGAGGTTGCAGAGGACTCCAGGTTCCTCTGTCCATGGGATTCTCCAGACAAGAATACTGGAGTAAGTTGTCATTTCTTATTCCAGGGGATCTTCCCAACCCAGGGATCGAACCTGCGTCTCTTGAGTCTCCTGGATTGGAAGGCCAGTTCCTCCACTGTGACACCTGGGAAGCCAGGAATGGAAAGATAGGGGTATGTAATTACATCTGTTCTGAGAGTCCAGCAAAGACTTGTGATTGAAGATTGGATGTGTTTTTCATGAAATATCAGCATTTATGTCACCATGATACGCATTCCTATTGGAGAAGGAAATGGCAACCCACTCCAGTGTTTTTGCCTGGAGAATCCCAGGGACGGGGGAGCCTCATGGGCTGCCGTCTATGGGGTCACACGGAGTCGGACACAACTGAAGTGACTTAGCAGTAGCAGTAGCAGATATGCATTCCTAATGATCAGATCACTTGCATTACATTCATACATTGTTTTTACTTTTTGTTTGTTTGTTTTTTGAAGTATCAAGGAGGGATTTGCAACAATTTAACAACAATTTACAGAGCGGTCTTAGTGATTAAAAAAAAAGAGTAACAATATAGTGTGGCAGGTTTAATGTGTCTCATCTGTGGTTGATAGACCTTGTCTCTCACTTTTGGAAGGTGACCTTATTGCCTAAAATGCAGTGGTGGTGAAACTTTAGTCGGCGCAAAAATCACCTGGAAGCTTGCTAAGGCACAGATCCCTGGAGTTTGAGTCCATCCCCAGAATTTGAGTCAACAGATCTGCATGATCTGAGAATCTGCTTTTCTAATAAGCTTCCAGAGGATGCTGATGCTGCTGTTTCTGGACCACACCATGATGCTCACCAGTATTAAGATGAAAAAGTCAGATCTGCCTACATCACTGAGAGCCTAACTTATCTTAGGAAAAGGCTTCCCCACAAGAAACCCCACTGCTCTGTACCAAACACCAAGCAAATGTGGAAGGTGATTTCAGAGAGAAGGGTAAGTGCATTTCAGGATTGTAGCTTTAATAGGCCCAAAGTCATTCATTCATTTGCTATGTATCAGTAGCAGAAACTATCAAACAAAAAATTAAAATGTGACTTGGGTAGAGAGAAAAGCTTTGTTTGCTCTTTCTCTATCTCCCTACTCACAGGATGGATCACATGCCCCATCCCATTAAGAAAAAAATATAGGTTTTCCCAATGCTTTGAATAAATGAAATCCATCTCATTACCCTTACCCCAGTCTGAAACTACCACCGCCAAATGTACCATCTCATTTTGCTTTGTATATTAAAGAGCTGGAGAAACCGTAAACAGTCCAGGAACAAAATTGTTTTTAATTATGTATACTTTTGGACTTTGCTCCTTTCGGGGCGGGGGGAACACAGGCCGCCCCATCTGGCAATGAATGCTCCCTCTATCCCGCTCTCATTCTCTGCAGGCTACAGGCTGCAGATTTTATAATTCCTCCTTACACGTCCAACCCCCTTATTCCACAGATTTCTGTGGAATCTGTTAAGCCTGTGTCATGTGGTTTACTGGATTGAAATATACTCTCTATTAATGTGTAGTACTTGGGAGACAAATAAAAGAAAGAGGAACAAATACTATATCTGCTTGATAATGAAAATTGACAAGGTGTGTTTTGAAATAAAGAGCTCGACTCCTTTTACACACACACACACACACACCAAAGTTCCTCATTGCTCGCTCCGAGGTCCTCTCTCCCTCTTTCCACTCTATTTAGTCTTATTATTAAGCTTGGTGGCTTGATTTCAAAAGAGATCCCAGAATGTCTGGCATCCTTGTGTTCTAGAAGCAAATGTATCCACAAAGAAGAACACTAGCTTTAGAGTCCCACACTTGAGTTAAAATTCCGGCTGTGCCACATTCAAACTACATGAGCTTGGCCATTTAGCCACGTGACTTAAATCCTCTTTGCTTCAGTAAGATGGGGATGAAAGGAATGATGATCTGTGCCTCCCAGCTGTGGGGGTGGGCAAAGCATGTGAGCACTGAGCACAGCATCTGCACAAATACTCCACGATTCATAGTGGTTCTCATTTTTTCTACGTGTTCTGTTTCCCTTTCCTTCCTGCCATTTTCTGTCTGCGTAGAGATGAACATCTTTTCTTGGCCACTAGGTGGAGAAAGCAAGCCTTCTACAGTATTTGAATTAAACACGAGGCCAAATCATCCTGACCTAAATACTAGAGACATTTAAGGGAGAGATGATTTTTTTTTTTTTTTCCCTTCCTCTTCTTTAGAACTTCACACAGCATTAACAGGGGATCTGGAGACATGTCTGGGGAATTTTTAAGCAGTTCACAATGAAATGTTTGAGTTTTGAGTGTGGTCCTGCCTCGAGGCACTAGATTTTACCCAGGAAGAAGTCCACAATTCAGCTTTCCAGCACCTTCTCATCCTCTATGCCCTAATCTCTTTTTAAAAACATTTTATTTTAGATTGAAATATAGTTGATTAACATTGTTGTGATAGTTTCTGGTGTAAGGCAAAGCAATTCAGTTATACATATATAGGTATCTATTCTTTCTCAAGTTCTTTTCCCATTTACATTGTTACAAAATATTGAGCAGAGTTCCCTATAAGTCCTTCTTGGTTATCCATTTTAAATATAGCAGTGTGTACATGTCAAACTCTAACTATCCCTTCCCTACCACTCTTTCCCTCTACACTGTAATCATAATTCATTCTCTATGTCTATGAGCCTGTTTCTGTTTTGTAGAGTAAATAAGTTCATTTGTATTATTTCTGTTTGGATTCTGCACATAAGTGATATCATAATGATATTTGTCATTCTCTGACCTATTTCACTCAGTATGACAATCTCTAGGTCCATCCATGTTTCTTATGCCCTAATCTCGTCTCACCTGCATTTCAAACAGGGACTTGCTCAGTACATTTTTCCCTCCAGGGTATTATATAGCTACTGACTCCCAGGGACCCTTGCATTTTGACATGAACTCTCTTGATAAGTTACATTTCTTTAGTCTGATAAGAGTAGTAATGGGAACCCATTGGACCTACTTCACATAACTGTTGCAAGGGTCATTTAGTTAATACCTGTGCAATCATACATGAACTTTACAAATACAAAAAAAACATTAATATTGAAGATATAAATTTCTGCCTTTAAAGAAAAAAGTTGAGAGTCCAAAACTTTCTTAAGAAAGAATCAGCTTGCAAGGGGATGTGGCTATCCTTCTAGGTAAAGCCACTGGGACCCTCTGCATGTAAGCTCAGGTAACGTTCCACACTCCATATTTCTTGCCTCATATTCCTCATCTCTCCTTCTCACCTTGTCCTCAAAGTCTCTTCATTTGCTGTCATACCCATTTTTACCCTCCCAGCACTGATCCTCCAAATGAACAACTATTTGCAATATTAACCCATTCTATTCATTGGCATCTCCCTGAGAATTATCCCAATTGGCTCCAAAAAATTGCAGCTACACCTATATCCTTAACCCAACATTCAGTAATTTGTACCTTTTCAACAAGTGCCTCATGATCTCTGTACAAAAATACGTTCTGACAAGAAAGATTCAAAAAATTTTCCCTTTTATCCATACTTTCACTTACAAATTTTCTTCTTTCCAGGATGGAAAATAACCAAGCTGCATCCCAAATTTTCAGCCTGTAATTCATGTAATTATATTGCAAAAATACTCATCTCCCGTTTGCCTTCCCAGTAGTGCTCTTTACAGGCACTTTTGTCGTCGTTTTGGTTTCCTGTGTTATTTGAGAAAGGAAATACCTAGGGAAAAAAATTTGAGTTTACTTTCAGTAAATTTCCACTCTAGGATCTGAGTTTCCTTCAAGCAGCCAAGAGCATGGTAGGGGCCCTGGAATGCTGTTCCATTTAAATGTGGTCTGAAATAGCACACTTATTTCCACTACATTTACTTTTAATGCATCTCACGGAAAGATCATTTTGCATAATACACATACACAAGCTCCAAGAGCCTAAATATAGGATACAAATGTAAATTCCATGTTTTTTCCTTACAAAAAATTTCTGATTTTCAGTTTATACGTCAGTTTGCCATCACTGTGTCCCATAAAAATAAGATTATTTATATATGATACTACATATGTTATAAGGAGCTTCCCACTAAATATACTGAGACACAGATTGGAAAACAAGCAGATTATCAGGAAGTACAAGTAACTTGGGTAGGTGAGTGACACAGAAATACAGAGAATAAAAACACAATAGAGTGAGCTCCCGTATAGATAGCCGGAGCTTAACACTGGGCAGAAACTCTGGGAGTGATGTAAAACAGGTTAGTATTAACAGGTAAAGAGTATTAACAGGTAAAGAGTGAGGAAAATGGGGCATTTATATCCCTATACCTGTCAGGCATTGGTTACTGACTTGTGGAGGAGGCATGATCTTAATTCTTAGCCCTTTCCATAGGCCTTGAATGTGAAGTCCTCCAACAAAGATGCAAGCGCTGGCCTTTAGAAGACAGGCTGTCAAACACAGAAATGAAAGAACCAAAATGAAAAGGGTAGACGATTGATCTGTTATGCCAAATTGTTAGCAAAAAGAATGCTACTCATTTATCACAATTCATGTTCATGCCTACATTTATATCAAATCCCCAAACTAAGGGCTTCCCTGATGGCTCAGCAGGTAAAAAATCTGCTTGTGATGCCAGAGACAAAGGAGATGAGGATTCAGGTCAGGAAGATCCAACCCTAGGTTGGAAAGATCCCCCGGAGGGGAAAATGGCAACCCACTCTGCTTCATGGATCACAGCCTTGTCATGGTGATAGGGCTTGCATAACTCAGTGAAGCCATGAGCCATGCCTTTCAGGGCCAACCATGACAGATGGGTCATAGTGAAGAGTTCTGACAAAACACGGTCCACTGGAGGAGGAAATGGCAACCCACTCCAGTATTCTTGCCTGGAGAACGCATGGACATGAGTACATGTATGAAAGGCAAAAATATATGACACTGGAAGATGAGCCTCCCAGGTTGTTAGGTGTCCTGTATGCTACTGGGGAAGAGCAGATGGTAATTACCAATAGTTCCAGAAAGAATTAAGCAGTTGGACCAAAGCAAAAACAATGCTCAGTTGTGGATGTGTCTGGTGGTGAAAGTAAAGTCCGATATTGTAAAGAACAATATCGTGTAGGAACCTGAAACGTTATGTCTATGAATCAAGGTAGATTGGATATAGTCAAGCAGGAGATGGCAAGAGTGAACATCAACATCTTAGGAATCGGTGAACTAAAATGGACTAGTATGGACAAATTTAATTCAGACGACCATTATGTCTACTGCTACGGGCACAAATCCCTTAGAAGAAATGGAGTAGCCCTCAAAGTCAACAAAAGAGCCTGAAATGCAGTACTTGGTTGCAGTCCCAAAAACAACAGGATGATCTTGGTTTGTTTCTAAGGCAATCCATTCAGTTTCACTGTAATGCAGTTTCACAGGAATCCCAACCCAGGGATCGAAACCAGGTCTCTGGCATCACAGGCAGATTTTTTTACCTGCTGAACCATCAGGGAAGCCCTTAGTTTGGAGATTTGATATAAATGTAGGCATGAACATGAAGTGTGATAAATGAGTAGCATTCTTTTTGCTAATAATTTAGCATAACAGATCAATCCTCTACCCTTTTCATTTTGGTTCTTTCATTTCTGTGTTTGATAGCCTGTCTTCCAAAGGCCAGGACTTGCATCTTTGTTGGACATGCCCCACAGTAATCCACAGTAATTTCACCGCTGATGCCAAAGGAGCTGAAGCTGAATGGTTCTGTAAAGACCTAAACACCTTCTAGAAAGTGAAATTCGCTCAGTCATGTCTGACTCTGCAACCCCATGGATTATACAGTCCATGGAACTCTCCAGGCCAGAATACTGGAGTGGGTAGCCTTTCCCTTCTCCAGGAGGATATTCCCAAGTCAGGGATTGAACCACGGTCTCCTGCATTGCAGGCAGATTCTTTACCAACTGAGCTATGAAACACCTTCTAGAACTAACACCAAAAAAGATGTCCTTTTCATTACTGGGGATTGGAATGCAAAATTAGGAAGTCAGGAGATACCTGGAGTAACAGGCTAGTTTGGCCTTGGAGGACATAGTGCAAAATTCAGGTTTAAATTGAAGAAAGTAGGCAAAACCACTAGGCCATTCTGGTATAACCTAAATCAAATTCCTGAAGACTATATGGTGAATGTGACAAACAGATTCAAGGAATTAGATCTGTTAAACAGATTGCCTGAAGAACTATGGATGAAGGTTCATAACATTGTATAGGAGGCAGTGATCAAAACCCTCCCCACGGATAAGTAATGCAAAAAGGCAAAGTGGTTGTCTGAAAAGGCTTTACGCATAGCTGAGGAAATAAGAGAAGCAACTGGCAAGGCAGAGAGGAAAAGAGATAGTCAACTGAATGCAGACTTCCAGAGAATAGCAAGGAGAGATAAGAAGGTCTTAAACAAACAATGGAAAGAAATAAAGGAAAATAATAGAATGAGAAAGACTAGGGATCTCTATCAGGGGACATTTCATGCAAGGTTGGTCACAATAAAAGACAGAAACAGTAAAGACCTAATAGAGGCAGGAGATTAAGAAGAGGTGGCAGACCTGAACAACTCAAACTCAGCTGGAAATTTGACCATCCATTCTCTGTTGGTTACATTTGTGGAAGGCAATCTGAATGCAGAGTTTCAAAGAATAGCAAGAAGAGATAAGAAAGCCTTCCTCAGTGATCAATGCAAAGAAATTGAGGCAAACAACAGAATGGGAAAGACTAGAGATCTCTTCAAGAAAATTAGAGATACCAAGGGAATATTTCATGCAAAAATGGGCTCGATAAAGGACAGAAATGGCATGGACCTAACAGAAGCAGAAGATATTAAGAAGGAGGTGGCAAAAATACACAGAAGATCTGTACAAAAAAGATCTTTATGACCAAGATAATCACGACGGTGTGATCACTCACCTAGAGCCAGACATACTGGAATGTGAACTCAAATGAGCCTTAGAAAGCATCACTACGAACAAAGCTAGTGGAAGCGATGGAATTCCAGTTGAGCTATTTCAGATCCTGAAAGATGATGCTATGAAAGTGCTGCACTCTATATGCCAGCAAATTTGGAAAACTCAGCAGTGGCCACAGGACTGGAAAAGGTCAGTTTTCATTCAAATCCCAAAGAAAGGCAATGCCAAAGAATGCTCAAACTACCGCACAGTTCAGTTCAGTTCAGTTCAGTCGCTCAGTCGTGTCCGACTCTGCAACCCTATGAATAGCAGCACACCAGGCCTCCCTTTTTATCACCATCTCCCAGAGTCCACTCAGAGTCACATCCATCGAGTCCGTGATGCCATCCAGCCATCTCATCCTCGGTCGTCCTCTTCTCTTCCTGCCCTCAATCCCTCCCAGCATCGGAGTCTTTTCCAATGAGTCAACTCTTCGCATGAGGTGGCCAAAGTACTGGAGTTTCAGCTTTAGCATCATTCCTTCCAAAGAAATCTCAGGGTTGATCTCCTTCAGAATGGACTGGTTGGATCACCTTGCAGTCCAAGGGACTCTCAGGAGTCTTCTCTAACACCACAGTTCAAAAGCATCAATTCTTC
>SJYX01002069.1:326942-343871 GCA_006410675.1 Oreotragus oreotragus
CAGACACGACTGAGCGACTGAACTGAACTGAACTGAACTGACTAGATGGACCCTTGCTGGCAGAATAATGTCTCTGCTTTTTAATATGCTGTCTAGGTTGATCATAGTTTTTCTTCCAAGGAGGAAGCATCTTTCAATGTCATGGCTGCAGTCACTGTCTGCAGAGATTTTAGAATCCAAAGAAATAAAGTCTGTCACTGTTTCCATTGTTTTCCCAGCTATTTGACATGAGGTGATGGGACCAGATGACATGACCTTAGTTTTCTTAATATTGAGCTTTAAGCCAACTTTTTCACTTTCTTCTTTCACATTCATCAAGAGGCTCTTTAGTTCTTTGCTTTCTGCCATAAGGGTGGTGGCATCTGCATATCAGAGGTTACTTATATTTTTCCCGGCAATCTTGATTCCAGCTTGTGGTTCATCCAGCCCAACATTTCTCATGATGTACTCTGCATAAACCTTAAATAAGCAGGGTGACAATATACAGCCTTGATGTACTCCTTTCCTGATTTAGAACCAGTCTGTTGTTCCATGTCCAGTTCTAACTGTTGCTTCCTGACCTGCATATAGGTTTCTCAGGAGAAAAGAAAGGTGGTCTGCTATTTCCAACTCTTTCAGAATTTTTCACAGTTTCTTGGGATCCACTCAGACAAAGGCTTTGGCATAGTCAATAAAGCAGAAGTAGATGTTTTTCTGGAACTCTCTTGCTTTCTTAATGATGGCAATTTGATCTCTGGTTCCTCTGCCTTTTCTAAAACCAGCTTGAACATTTGAAAGTTCTCGGTTCACATACTGTTGAAGCCTGGCTTGGAGAATTTTGAGCATTACTTTGCTAGGGTGTGAGATGAGTGCAACTGTGCAGTAGTTTGAGCATTCTTTGGCATTGCCCTTCTTCAGGATTGGAATGAAAACTGGCCTTTTCCAGTCCTGTGGCCACTGCTGAGTTTTCCAAATTGCTGGCATATTGAGTGCAGCACTTTCACAATGACATCTTTTAGGATTTGAAATAACTCAACTGGAACTCCATCACCCCCACTAGCTTTGTTCATAGTGATGCTTCCTAAGGCCTACTTGACTTCACATTCCAGGATGTCTGGCTCTGGGTGAGCGATCACACCATCGTGGTTCTGGGTCATGAAGATCTTTTTTGTATAGTTCTTCTGTGTATTCTTGCTATTTCTTCTTAATATCTTCTGCTTCTGTTAGGTCCATACCATTTCTGTCTTTTGATGTGCCCATCTTTGCATGAAATGTTCCCTTGGAATTTCTAATTTTCTTGAAGACATCTCTAGTATTTCCCATTCTATTGTTTTCCCCCATTCCTTTGCCATGATCACTAAGGAAGGCTTTCTTATCTCTTATCTAGGAAGGCTTGCTATTCTTTGGAACTCTGCATTCAGATGGGTATATCTTTCCTTTTCTCCTTTGCCTTCTACTTCTCTTTTCTCAGCTATTATAAGGCTTCCTCAGACAACCCTTTTGCTTTTTTGCATTTCTTTTTCTTGGGGATTGTCTTGATCACTGCCTCTGTACAATGTCATGAACCTCCATCCATTGTTCTTCAAGCACTCTATCAGATCTAATCCCTTGAATCTATTTGCCACTTCCACGGTATATTCATAAGGGATTTGATTTAGGTCATACAGCTTCCCTGGTGGTGCAGAGGTTAAAGCGTCTGCCTGCAATGTGGGAGACCTGGGTTTGATCCCTGGGTCGGGAAGATCCCCTGGAGAAGGAAATGGCAACCCATTCTAGTATTCTTGCCTGGAGAATCCCATGGATGGAGGAGTTTGGTGGGCTACAGTCCACGGGTCTCAAAGAGTTGGACACGACTGAGCAACTTCACATACCTGAATGATCTAGTGGTTTTCCCTACTTTTTTTCAATTTAAACCTGAATTTGGTAATAAGGCATTCATGATCTGAGCCACAGTCAGCTCCTGGTCTTGTTTTTGCTGACTGTATAGAGCTTCTCCATTTTTGACTGCAAAGAATATAATCAATCCAATTTCATTATTGACCATCTGGTGACGTCCATGTGTAGAGTCATCTCTTGTGTTGTTGGAAGAGGGTGTTTGCTATGACTAGTGGGTTCTCGTGGCACAACTCTGCTAGCCTTTATCCTGCTTCATTTTTTATTCCAAGGCCAAATTTCCCTGTTACTCCAGGTATCTCTTGACTTCTTACTTATCCATTCCAGTCCCTGATAATGAAAAGGACATCTTTCGGGGGGTGTTAGTTTTAGAGGATCTTGTAGGTCTTCATAGAACTGTTCAATTTCTTCAGCATTACTGGTTGGGGCATAGACTTGGATTACTGTGATATTGAATGGTTTGCCTTGGAAACAAACAGAGATCATTCTGTCACATTTGAGATTGCATCCAAGTCTACATTTTGGACGCTTTTGTTGACTCTGAGGGCTATTTCATTTCTTCTATGGGATTCTTGCCCACAGTAGCAGATATAATGGTCATCTTAGTTAAATTCACCCATTCCAGCCCATTTTATTTCACTGATTCCTAAAATGTCAGTGTTCACTCTTGCCATCTCCTATTTGACCACTTCCAATTTACCTTGATTCATGGACCTGACATTCCAGGCTCCTATGCAATGTTGTACCACACCACTTCCCTCACCAGTCACATCCACACCTGGGATTTGTTTTTGCTTTGGCTCTATCTCTTAATTCTTTCTGGAGTTATTTCTCCAGTGTTCTCCAGTAGCATATTGGGCACCTACCAACCTGGGGAGTTCATCTTTCAATATCCTCTCTTTTTGCCTTTTCATACTGTTCATGGGCTTCTCAAAGCAAGAATGCTGAAGTAGTTTTCCATTGCCTTCTCCAGTGGACTAAGTTTTGTCAGAACTCTCCCACCATGACCCGTCCATCTTGGGTGGCTCTACATGGCATGGCTCATAGTTTCATAGAGTTAGACAAGGCTGTAGTCCATGTGATCAGATTGGTTAGTTTTCTGTGGTTATGGTTTTCATTTGTCTGCCCTCTGAGGGATAAGGATAAGAGGCTTATGGAAGCTTCCTGATGGGAGAGACTGACTGTGGGAGAAACTGGGTATTGTTCTGATGGGTGGAGTCATGTTCAGTAAATCATTCATCCAATTTCCTGTTGATGGGTAGAGTTATGTTCCCTCCCAGCTGTTTCTCCTGAGACCAAACAATGGTGGAGATAGTGAAGATAATGGTGACCTCCTTCAAAAGATCCCATGCACTGCTGAACTCAGTGCTCCCGACCCTGCAGCAGGCTGCTGCCAACCCATGCCTCCACTGGAGACTCCTGGACACTCACAGGAATGAGTGATACTAATTAAAATGTCAGCAAATTTGGAAAACACAGCAGTGGCCACAAGACTGGAAAAATCAGTTTTTATTCCAATCCCATAGAAGAGCAATGCCAAAGAATGTTCAAACAACTGTACAACTGTGCTCATTCTGCATGCTAGTAAGGATATGCTCAAAATTCTTCAAGCTAGGCTTCAGCAATAGGTGAACTGAGAAGTTCCAGACATACAAGCTGGATTTAGAATAGGCAGAGGAGCTAGAAACCAAATTCCCAATGTTCCCTGGATCAGAGAGAAAGCAAAGGAATTCCAGAAAAATATCTGCTTCATTGTCTACACTAAAGCTTTTGACTATGTGAATCACAGCAAAGTGTGGCAAATTCTTGAAAGACAGAAATACCAAACCAGCTTAATTGTCTTCTGAGAAACCTGATGTGGGTCAAGAAGAAACAGAGCTGGACATGGAACCTCTGCCTGGGAAAGGAGTTGAAAATTGGGAAAGGAGTAAGACAAGGCTGCATATTGTCACCCTGTTTATTTAACTTATATATAATGTACATCATGCGAAATGCTAAGCTGGATGAATCACAAGCTGAAGTCAAGATTGCCGAGAGAAATGTCAGTAACTTGATATGCAAATGATACCACTCTAATGGTAGAAAGTGAAGAGGAACTAAAGAGCTTCTTGAGGGTGAAAGAAGAGAGTGAAAAAGCTGACTTGAAACTCAACATTATAAACACCAAGATTATGGCATATGGACCAATCATTTCATGGGAAATAGAAGGGGGAAAAGTGGAAGAAGTGATAGACTTTATTTGGGGGGGCTCCAAAATCACTACACATGGTGACTGCAGCCACAAAATTAAAAGACACTTGCTCCTTGAAAGGAAAGCTATGATGGACCTAGAGAGTGTATTAAAAAGCAGAGACTTCACTTAGCTGACAAAAGCACAGACAGTCAAAGCTATGGTTTTTCCAGTATTAATGTGCAGATGTCAGAGCTGGACCATAAAGAAAACTGAATGTCAGAGAATTGATGCTTTCAAACTATGGTACTAGAAAAGATTTGAGAGCCCCTTGGACTGTAAGAAAATCAAACCAGTCCATCTTAAAGGAAATCAACCCTGAATATTCATTGGAAGGACCAATGCTGAAGCTGAAGATCTAATACTTTGGCCACCTGATGCAAAGAGCCAACTCATTGGAAAAGACCCTGATGCTGGGAAAGACTGAGGGCAGGAGGGGAAGGGTGGGGCAGAGAATGAGATGGTTAGACAGCATCACCGACTCAATGGAGCTGAGTCAGAGCAAACTCCTGCATGTGGGTCAAGAAGAAAGACAGTGAAGGACAGGGGAACCTAGCATGCTGTAGTCCCTAGGGTTGCAAAGAGTCAGACACAGCTTACTGTCTGAACAACAACCACTTCAAACTAAAATTAGATAGCCAATTATATGTCAATAAAGCTGGAAAAAGTAATCATACATAACCTTTCCCCTTCCCCAAATAAATGTTCATTGGATCATAGTGAAAGCAAAGGACTTCCAGAAAAACACACGCAGGATGTTTTCATTGGAGAATTTCTACAAAACATTTAAAGAAGAACTAAAAACAATTTTACGTGATGTTTTCCAGAAAACAGAAGAGGGAAAACACATCCCAGTGCGTCTTATGATACATAATTGCTAATATCACAGAGATTAACCACTCTATGTACTAATGATATGCAGGAGTTGAAATTAAAACACAATTATCATTACAATTATTTCAATACTTAGATACACACTGTAAAATTGTATACTTAAAAAAGGTCCAGGTTTTGTATGCTGAAAATTACAAAATGCTGTTAAGTCAAAGAATAGAATATAAATGTTCATGGACTGAAAAATCCAACATATTAAAGATGTCAATTCACCAAGTTTATATATATATTAAGTACAATTCCTCTCAAAATGCTAGTGAGTTTTTTTCTCGAGACAGGCAAGATTATTATATGATTTATATGGAAAGGTATGGGTAATAGCTAAAACAGTCTTGACAAAGAAGAATGCAGTGGAAGGCATACCTCTCCCTGATTAAGGCTTACTGCCCAGCTGTAGTAACTGACTGTGGTATTAGTGGTGGAACCGGTACATAGACCAACAGAACCAAATGGAGAACCCAGAAACAGATGGAATCAAGTGTCCAGTTGACCTTCTACAAAAGTGAGAGATAAAGTGGAGAGAACAGCTTTTTCAACAAATGATACAGGAACAATCAGACATCCATAGGCAAAAAAAAAAAAAGGATCATGGAGTTAAAGGCAAAATGTAACATATAAATCCTTGGGAAAAGCAAAATCATTCCTCTGTTTTATGCAGTGTAACTAACATAAGTCACTTCCCTGTCTTTTGAACAGTTTATTTGCCTTCATTTCTTTTGAGAAGCAGGACAGAGTTTGAATGAGAATGGTAACAATAGCCCCCCATCTTGAAGGAAGTCAGAAGGATTAAGTACATACACAGCTGATTCACTTTGCTGTACAGCAGAAATTAACACAGCATTGTAAAGCAACTATACTTCAACTAAACAANACTTCCCTGTCTTTTGAACAGTTTATTTGCCTTCATTTCTTTTGAGAAGCAGGACAGAGTTTGAATGAGAATGGTAACAATAGCCCCCCATCTTGAAGGAAGTCAGAAGGATTAAGTACATACACAGCTGATTCACTTTGCTGTACAGCAGAAATTAACACAGCATTGTAAAGCAACTATACTTCAACTAAGCAAACAAAAAAACTCAACAAAATGGGGAACAAAAGAAATAAAAGATACCAGTTTATTTTTTTAAAAGATGAAATTGGAGATGATTTAAGGGTTAGTTTTAACTATATGAAATACAGAAACTTCTATAAATTAAAAACAATGCAAAATACAGGGACATGAGGAGTAGCTCCCAATCCCTGATAAAAACTCTAAAACTATTAGAAGTTTTCTAATATTTAATCTGAATATTTTCTTACAATTATCACTAAGAAAATGCTTCCCAAATCCATATGTTGAAGGCCTATTAACTAAAAGAAATTAAAACACTGCATTTTGATCAGTTGCTTACACAGCGAACTGAGGGACGCTTTGTGTATTTTTTTCCCAAGGAGAGCTTGTTTCCAATCCTATTTTGCTCAGGAAATAGCATATTTGGCTTATTAGAAGAACACAACAGACACCCATCTGAGGTCTCAACTTGATAAAAGAGTGGAACGGGTTAACAACAGAAATCAGAGTGAAGATATAAAGGCAGTAAAGATTAAATATAGATAATGTAATTATGTGCTAGGAAGAAAACAATACCAACAACAATGGTGCCTCAAAATATGGATTTTCCCACTCACATTGGAATTCCTGATGTTTATCATGTAGCAAGACATTTAGCTCCCAAATTAAATATTTCCCTCCTGCCTCTGGGAAGTTTTGCTTTTAAATTAAGGATTTGTTTCACAGAAATAAGTTGTTATTTTCAGTATCCACCAAAATCTATGAGAAAATGTGATTTATTCTCAAAACATGGTTCAGTCAATGCGTTTCAGGGATTTTATATTTTCTTTGACATCTACCCAGTAAAAATGTATGACTTGATTACATGCATATTATGAAAGTTTAAGGTAAATTTCTATTTGTATTTTGCATAATCAACTTCTTGCCTAATCCTTGATGGTCTCTTTGATTTTAGCATGATATTACTTTTTCTGAAATGCTGATCAACTTCAAAATTATCTGTGAATTTTCCCAACTTATAAACCTTTTATTCTACTCAACTCTACTGTTATCATTGCCAAGTAAGAACACATTTTAGAATTAGCATCATATTAACAACAATTCAGTTCAGTTCAGTTCAGTCGCTCAGTCGTGTCCGACTCTTTGCGACCCCATGAATCGCAGCACGCCAGGCCTCCCTGTCCATCACCATCTCCCGGAGTTCACTCAGACTCACGTCCATCAAGTCCATGATGCCATCCAGCCATCTCATCCTCGGTCGTCCCCTTCTCCTCCTGCCCCCAATCCCTCCCAGCATCAGAGTCTTTTCCAATGAGTCAACTCTTCGCATGAGGTGGCCAAAGTACTGGAGTTTCAGCTTTAGCATCATTCCTTCCAAAGAAATCCCAGGGTTGATCTCCTTCAGAATGGACTGGTTGGATCTCCTTGCAGTCCAAGGGACTCTCAAGAGTCTTCTCCAACACCACAGTTCAAAAGCATCAATTCTTCGGCGCTCAGCTTTCTTCACAGTCCAACTTTCACATCCATACATGACCACAGGAAAAACCATAGCCTTGACTAGGCGGACCTTAGTCGGCAAAGTAATGTCTCTGCTTTTGAATATACTATCCAGGTTGGTCATAACTTTTCTTCCAAGGAGTAAGCGTCTTTTAATTTCATGGCTGCAGTCACCATCTGCAGTGATTTTGGAGCCCAAAAAAATAAAGTCTGACACTGTTTCCACTGTTTCCCCATCTATTTCCCATGAAGTGATGGGACCGGATGCCATGATCTTCGTTTTCTGAATGTTGAGCTTTAAGCCAACTTTTTCGCTCTCCTCCTTCACTTTCATCAAGAGGCTTTTTAGCTCCTCCTCGCTTTCATTATCTGTTGTCAGTTTGATATCATCACCACTAAACTCTAAGGGTAGGAACTGTATTTCCTGGAATCCTCTTCAACATATGGTTCCAGGCTGGTGTTTGCTAGTGAAAGAAACTCATGTCTGATTTGAGAGGTGGAAGCAAAGAGGAAGGCATTATTACCTGCAGGCAGGTACAGCTATACATGCAACAAGACACGTGAAGTGAAGTGAAGTCGCTCAATTGGGTCTGACTCTTTGCGACCCCATGGACTGTAGCCTACAACGCTCCTCTGTCCATGGAATTTTCCAGGCAAGAGTATTGGAGTGGGTCGCCACTTCCTTATCCAGGGGATCTTCCCAAGCCAGAGATCGAACTCAGGTCACCCGCATTGCAAGCAGACGCTTTACCATCTGAGTCACCAGGGAAGCCTGCGGCGAGACAAGAGTTTACAGCAACTTCCTGGTGGCCTCCAGAATATGACCCACTTTTCAACTAAAGCAAACAGTGGGAGCTTCTCAGTGATTCTCAAGAGTTGTAACAGCCTCTAGGAAAATGCTGAAAAATCACCAAATTTGGTGTTTCATGCTGAAATCTTTAGCATCAGTTCCTTTGACTTCTGTTAGTAGTTCCACTGTTCACCTATAGAAGTTTTGCTGTCATTCTTCCCTAATAAATCCCTAATTCTGTATTAAATCTGTAATGCCAGGAATACATGAGTCATTCTGCTTTCTTAACTGAACCCCTAACTGATCCAAAGACTTTCAACACCTTGAAAATAATATCCCCAATATAGTCACAAGTCCTCCTGAAGTGTCCCAACTGAATTCATTAAAAAATATTATCTGTTGCATGGCAGCGGCCATGTTGCTCTTCTCTTAAGATCACTCCATCACTTCCAAGATTGCACTGCCCACAGGGATGACCCTGGCCCCCAATGATGCCTGCGCAAAGCTGACCATCTCCAGATAGCTCTAAATTGCTGAGCGTGACATTCAAAAAACCCAGAGGTTGTCAAGACTAAATCATAATTCACGTAGAAGGGAAAAAATGCCATGGTTCCCCTATTTAAGGTCAAACTTCAACATAAGCATCAAATTCAACTTCAAACATCAGCTCCTAAAGCCTATTTCCAGTGTTTCATAGATTTACTCATGATAATGTCAGGGAGACCTTGCGTACTGTAGTCCCTGGGGTCGCAAAGAGTCGGACACGGCTGAGTGACTGAACTGAACTGAATGTCAACTTTAGCTTCCGCTGTTCATCACTTTTGCAAACTCAATGTACACGGAAGCCCTACACTGTATTCTCAGCCCTCACCCTTGAGCAGATTTTCCACCCCCATCCCCACTCCTCTCCTCCTGGAAGCCACCACGCAGGGTAACTGTCCTCAGAGGGGCCACACCAGTGGCAGTGTGTCCCAGCCTTGAGTAGAACTTAAGCTAAAGTGCTGCTTCTACTGAGTAGAGACTATCATTTTGACTTCAGTGTTCAGAAAATTCAGGGGCAATAGTGAAAAGAAACCTTTCTGGAACCCACCCCTCAGGAACCACAGGCTTGAATGCCACCTGAAGCACTTAACTCCTTGTGTGCCTTGGTTAAGTCACTTAACCTCTCTGTGTCTATCCAGAAAAGAATAGAATAATAGGATTCACACAGTGGGTTGTTATGAGGACTATTTTAATGAAAATGATACTCTTTTGTGTGTTCACATTAAGTAAGTTTGGCAAAATCCCTTTGCGTTGACTGTTTCCGAATCCCCAAATGGGGATACTATTGAGCAACTTTAGCTCTAATAGTCTATGGTTCTATGTTCATTAGCATGGCTTTAATCCAATTGGAAAACAGCAATAAGAAGCGACACTGATTTCATCCAAGGCCAGGGCAAACTGCATCAAAACCACTAACCTTCCCACTGAACTGCATGCTGGGCAGTAAATTCTGAGAGTAAATCTTGAATAGTGAAAGGAAAAAAAGTCTCTCAATTGAGAATGTTCTCTGACATTAAGTGGTACGTAAAACTGTAATTTTTTCTTTCTAACTTCTAATGCTCTATCCCCACTTCCAACTATGAAAATTGCTAAGTGTTGACCTTGTATTCCTCTGAGACCAGGGCAGCCTTCTTGATAACTGTGGTCAGAATCTGATTTCTAACTGCAAACATACATCACTCCTTGCATTTTAACTTCTTAGAAGGCAGTCAGATTATTAGCTCTGTGTCGTCAAAAAACAAAAAACAAAAACAAGGGCTTATAATGTATTGTTTTTCTCTCTTCAGCATGGTTTACTTATGAATCAGAAATCTAATAAGAAGTTATAAACTGCTGANGTCAGAATCTGATTTCTAACTGCAAACATACATCACTCCTTGCATTTTAACTTCTTAGAAGGCAGTCAGATTATTAGCTCTGTGTCGTCAAAAAACAAAAAACAAAAACAAGGGCTTATAATGTATTGTTTTTCTCTCTTCAGCATGGTTTACTTATGAATCAGAAATCTAATAAGAAGTTATAAACTGCTGAGTTTACATGGTATCCTATGACTTTGGGTATGTCAGACTTCAATTACATAAAGCACAAACCTCTCTAGATAAGCCAAGCAGAAAGAAATTTAATATAGAAAATGACACTGAACCAAAAATTAGTATAACGGGGACTTCCTTGGCAGCCCAGTAGTTAAGAATCCTCCTTCCAATGCAGGGTACACAGGTTCAATACCTGTGTCGTTCATGAACTAAGATCCCACATGCTGCAGGGCAACTAGGTCCATGCTATGCAACTAAAGAAGCTGCGTAAGGCAACTGCTGAGCCACAGGAAGAACCCCCGCCCCACAGCTAGAGAAGCCTGCGTGCCGCAATCATGACCCAGCGCAGCCAAAAATAAAAAATAGCAGAAGGACTTGGCTGTGCCATGGATATCTCTCAGAAAAACACTATGGAATTAGTTCATGAGGGCAGCTATCCAGGAAGGCACTGGCCAGAATGCCTTCGGAGTGTGAGCTCCGAAAGCAAATCTGCTTGCCTTGCCCTTAGAGCCAGGCCACGCCTACCAGACGTCGACTGTGAAAATACTGGATGCTCCTTACCTGGCCTCTTGACATTCATAATCATTCTGAATTCGGTGCTGTTGCAGGGAAAAAATACCTCATTCCAGCTATGTCTGAGCCCCACTTTCCTGTTCCAAATCTCTTAGAAGTCAGTCTGATTCGTTGAAACTAAAGACTTGGAATTCTAGCTACAGAGGAGCAGAGAAATGTAATTATTGACTAGTCAGGCTCTGTAGTACAATGGGGCATTCTGGAAGGAGAATGAGATTCTTGTAGAAAGCTAATCCACCATAGCCATCACAAGCATTTATGGAGGAGTTTTATTTTCCTGATTCCAAAAGTAAAATGTTCTTATTAAAAAAATGATAGGCTGAAAAATGTGTAAAGAAGAAAATAGTCTCTACTTATACTGAGAACATGTTAATATATATTTGTCTATGTAGAATTCTTCTGCAAATTTGTCATTAAAGACTCTTACATTTATTTGTTGTTCTTAAGTCCTCTGCTTTTGGGGGATTTATGTTGGGGTCGCAGGGGAAATGATTTTACTGCCTGTTTCCAATCAGTCTATATTGTATTTCAAAGTATCACTTAGAAAAAACTTCAATTTTCAATTCATCTGGAGTCTCTGTTGTAAGTCAGAGCAATAATACCCAAGTATTATTTTTTAAAAATCAACTGTTTTCATTTCCACAACAGATTAGATTCATAATCTAGCATTTTTCTTTAACTTTGTTATGCAAAGTGCTACAAAATACAGAAAAACATTAAATGGTGTGTATGGTAGTATATACTGTGTTGGCCAAAAGTTCATTCAGGTTTTTCCATAACACCTTACAAACATTTTGGCCAACCCAATGTTTTAATTAACACATATAATGAACTGAGTGTAACATACTGAAAAACTAATGTAAGGAAGTCTGTTGACTAAAGGAAAAGTGATTAAAATGTAAAAAGTAAAATTCAAGAATTTCCCTATAACCAACCCAATCTCCTAAGCTTTTGATTGATATTCCAGATTTGGTGCAAATATTTGTAAAACAAATAAATATTCCTGTTTCATCATGATGAACTATAAGAAAAAGAATATTTGTAAAGAACCTTAGCATGAAGTAATACCTTTGAATGATCAAATCTGACACTGATTCTGCCTAATCAATGTGAAAAATCTGATCTACAAATAAAATGAGTTAAAACAGTGAAACATTCATTAGCTGGCTGTACCCCAGAGGCGGGGATGGGGGGCTTAAAAAGCCAAGCCTGTGATACCATCTATCACAAACTATCTCCTGTTCTTCTCTAGGAGCTGAATTGCTTGTCACCAGAATCTCCCGAAATGTTTGATTACTCAGGGAGTGTTAAGGACTGAGTCTTGTACCCCCACCCCTTCCAAATTTGTATGTTGAAACTCTGACTCCGGGACTTCAAAATGTGACTATATTTTAAAGAGGTAGTTAAATTGCAGTGAAGTGGTTAGGCTGGACCCTAATCCAGTCTGACTGGTCTTGTAAGGAGAGATGAGGAAGCAGTGTCAGCCTCCAGGGGGACGTGTAAGGCCGGGAGAGAACACAGTGGGAATGACACCCTCTGCAAACCAAGGACAGAGCTTTCGGGAAAAACCCAAGCATGCCAACACTGAGATCTGAGACTTGGCCTTCAGAAGTATTAGAAACAAATATATGTGTTGTTTAAGCCAACTACTCTGTGATATTTTGTTAGGGCAGCCCTAGCAGCTAATACAGGGAGAGAAAAATGAAATGTCTGACGCTCCTCTTGGTATAAAAAGTTGTTCTCAGAACTTCGCTGGTGGTCCAGAGCCTAAGATTCCAAGCTCCCAATGCAAAAAGCCTGGGTTTCATCCCTGGTCAGGGAACTAAATCCCACATGCTGAAACTAAGAGTCTGCATGCCGCAACTGAAGATACCACATGCTGCGGCGAAGACCTAGCGCAGCCAAATAAATAAAGAAGTATTAAAAAAAAAAATGTTGTTCTCAAACAGGAAATTCTGCTCCGGCCCCTAGGAGACATCAAGCAATGTCTGGAGGCAGTTTGACTGTCTCATTGCGGGGTGGGGATAGGGTCTACTGACAGTGAATAGCAACTGTGAGATACCCTACAATGCATAGAACAGTCCCCTCCTTCATAACAAAGAATGATCTAGCCCAAGCACTATAGTTGAGAAACTGTACTATAAGGGCATGGATTTGCCTGGCAGGTTTGTGATTTGAGGATGAGGAGATTTAACTTTTTTAAATGTTTTGCTGGTTGGGCCTTACAAAGTCATTTCTGCAACAGCTAATTATCTTATGCCAGCCACTTTGAACAGTTAGAGAATGTTTCACTAATGATCTCCATCAGGCCAGTTGGCCCTACCTGTGAGGAACATATTGAACCAGGGAACTTTCCACTCCACAATTAGTAGAATGGAAACATTCCCGCTATTCCGTTCTCACAAAACACAGAAGGCAGAAACTAATTCCATATGTCAAATGTATCTTCCTTTAAAGATGAAGGACAAATAAGCCCATTCTTTTTACCCACAATGTACTGGACATGAATTATTAAGCCAGTTAATCACTGAAGTGAATTTTTAAAAGCCTTATTTAGTGACAAGGAATATTAAAACTAACTTAGGACAGTTTTTGTTTTGTTTTGTTTTAAGACAATGAGTCACTTGAAGCTTAATTTCTGTCATTTATATCCTCTGACATCGCTCTCCCTTTCTCGTTTCCTTTTATCCTCATCTATAACTAGTCACCAAGGAAGAGCAAGAAAGGCAGTGATGTTAAAACCTGAGAAGGTGGATTAATGCAAGGATGCTCTGTTCCTCCCTCGATGAAGCTGGACCTCTTGCTTTTATGGGCAACTTGATGCTCTTTGGATAAAATAAGCACAAAATGTTCTTTGCTTGGGGACAAATAGGGATGATGGAGGGTGCCTGGCTTGACTGACCTCTCAGAATTCTGCATGTAGGATTTTTTCTTAAATCCTTTGGATTTAAAATTGATAACCGACCGAGACCTACTGTATAGCACAGGGAACTCTGTTCAGTGTTACATGGCAGCCTGGATGGGAAGGGAGTTTGGGGAAAAATGGATACATGCATGTGTATAACTGAGTCACTTTGCTGTACACCTGAAACTACTACATTATTAATCAGTTATACTCCAATATAAAATAAAAAGTTTAAAGGAAGAACTTTTAAGTTTAACTGTTAAATCTTTGTAGACGTTATCATTTTCTGGTGATATTTTAAATTATCTCACATTTTCTATAAATGATTAATAGCTAATAAAACACATAGCAACCTACATGCAATCATAGATCCTATTTTGTGTGATATAATAAAAGGTTTTAAACTAAAAAATAAGAAAAGTCCTTTAGGATCCCAGAATCACGTAACAGTGGAAGGCTAGGTGAGCTCAGTTGACACAATGGCTCCAGCTGGTATCGCTATGCCTGGCTTTGACGTGGTAATGGTTATTTAGGTGATTTCAGCCATGAGAGACCCAGCAGACCACCAGCTCTGCTTGTCCCCTGCTTCTTTGCCTCATCAAAGTAAATCAAAACTTAAAGATTCACAATTCATTAAGCTGACTCAGTGAGGGCATGATAAATTGGGCAGGTTAGATTTTATATATCTTTAGCTCCACAAATCATCATTTATGAGTCCCACTATTGGACACAGAGTGATAAGAGAAATATGGAGAAATATGGGGACCAGGGTGAGAGAATCTCATTTGAATTAGACAAATGAGGCCCTGCTGGAAAGGAACACCCAGGGTCTCTGGACAAATTTATGAAGTCAAAACAAAAAATAATTACAGCGCAGAAATGGCTGGTGCTGGATGAACCCGCTTCATTCCTAATGTTGGTTGGCAGCTCTTCATCCTGATTATTCCATCTGGAGATAATTGTGTGATATCATCCATAAAATTAAATCATAAATCAACCCAACTAGTGAATAGGCCAGCAAGCTGCTGAGAAAGCCACACGGAGGGGAGGCAAGATTTCTCATCTTCGTGAGAGACACAGGAGGGAGCGAAATTAAGAGGAGACCTGCCCCCAGCATGTCCTCAGGCTCACTTGCTGACAACCTCCACCAAAGTCCACATCTCAGCAGAACCAGGACAGCCAACCCGTTGCCTGCACACATTTGCTGATGAGGGAAGGGGGTTCTGTTCATGAAGGGAACCGTGTATTGCTCTTCAAGGATCTCTGCTGTGAGTTGTTATGTTCAATTGCTCATTCATGTCCAACTCTTTGTGACCCCAATGGACTGTAGCACCCCAGTCTTCCCTGTCCTTCACCACCTCCTGGATCTTGCTCAAACTCATGTCCATCGAGTCAGTGATGCCATCCAACCATCTCATCCTCTGTCGTCCCCTTCTCCTCCTGCCCTCAGTCTTTCCCAGCATCAGGGTCTTTTCCAGTGAGTCTGATCTTGGCCTCAGGGGGCCAGAGTATTGGAGCTGCTGTGAGTTGGAGATGTCCAAAATGGAATACTTTGTCTCCTTTCCTGATGAAATGTTAATAGTGATAGAAAGTTTATAAACACTAAGGAAACCTTAAACAAGAGCATATAACCAAACAGCCTCGGAGGCTTAGTGTTTGGAGAATTAGAGAGTACACTATGATCTCTGACTTAGTAAACTGGTTAATCTGCATGGCTATATTTGGAAAGCGTTTCTCAGAGGACAAGCTTTGCTTTCAAAGCAGTGGCTATGATGCATGTAAAAGAGTAATTAGGATAAAGATAAACATATAATTTAAATGGCGACCACTGATTTCCATAAGTGCCTTTGCTGTGGCTGGTAAGTTGGAGGGAGTCAAAAGTCAAAGATGATCCCAGATTCCCTAAGAGCTCAGGCTGGAGCAAATGGCTGAAGGGCATCTAATACTTCTTCCAGTCAAATCATCTGAGATGATAAATCCCACTGGCTTTGGAGATTCTGCTTGTGACCATAGTAAATGTAGAGTCCAGCTGTACACTCAGCTTCTGAGCTTTCAAGTGGCAACGGTAGCAGATGCTGGAGGCTGGCGGCCTGTGGGCATCTGCAGGACAGTCACTGTGCCACTCAGCAAAGACGCCAAGTAGAAAGATGATAATGAAGATAAATTCTTTCTTGTCCTTTTCTTCCCCCTCTGAATAATATTAAGATCAGCGGAGCAAGCAAAGCCACCAGTACTGGAAAATGCTTATTCTTTCATTACATTCCCAATTGTACTGTGTCCATATACTGCATATATACAGAACCAAATATTTGTAAGTATAGGAGTCTGGTTGGTGTTGGTTTTTGACAATTCTAAAGTGGAGGCAAACCAAAAAATAAAAAAAAAAAAAAAAAACTTTGTAGGAATAAATACTATTTGCCTGTTTTTAATGACTCCCTTTCCCTCATCTCCTAACCCCCAAGAATGTTTGTTTCCTATTATTCCTTTTAGCCAAACTCAACAAGAAACCCGGAAACCACATATATACACCAATGTGATGATAATGAGCAGCACCAGAATTCTGTTTTATCAGGTTTATTCAATTGGCCGGTGATCTTTCAGTTGCAAACCTCAGAAACCCAACTCAAACTAGTGTATGTAAAGAGAAGAAATTTATTGTCTTATATCAGTCAGTCAGTTCCGTCACTCAGTCATGTCTGACTCTTAGTGATCCCATGGACTGCAGCATGCCTGGCTTCCCTGTGCGTCACCAGCTCCCAGAGCTTGCTCAAACCCATGCCCATCAAGTTGGTGCTGCCATCCAACTATCTCATCCTCTGCTGTCCCCTTCTCCTCCAGCCTTCAATCTTTCCCAGCATCAGGGTCTTTTCAAATGAGTCAGTTCTTCACATCAGGTGGCCAAAGTATTGGGGCTTCAGCATCAGTTCTTCCAATGAATATTCAGAGTGGATTTCCTTTAGGATTGACTGGTTTGATCTCCTTGCAGTCCAAGGGACTCTCAAGAGTCTTCTCCAGCACCACAGTTCAAAGCATCAATTCTTC